>APFE030275655.1:34720-120659 GCA_000404065.3 Pinus taeda
AAAAAAAAAATTGCAAATAAATTAAGTGAAAAAATAGAAAGATGGAGAATTTAAGATGCGAGCGCTTCCTTTGTAATCTAATAAAACAATTGAATACATGTTTTATTAATTTGAAGAAAATTAATATGATTGTCTTACATGTAATCTAATAAAACAATTGAATGCAAGCTTTATTAATTTGGAGAAAAATTATATGGTTTCAAAAAATTTGTTTTAGATGTCATTTTATTAATTTGGAGAAAAATTATATGGTTCCAGAAATTTTGTTTTAAATATTATAACTTGTTTCTTCAGGTGACCCTGAAATGTAAATTGAAAATAATTGAACACATTTTTTATTAATTTGGAGAAAATTTATATAAAAAAACATTTGGAAACAAATTTCAAATATTTCAAACAAATATCATAAGCCGCTCCCTAAGATGAGCCTCAAAAGTAAATTGAAAATAATTATTGAAACAAATCTAAAAGAAAAGAAAATTAAATCGCTTTTTTCCTTGGGAAAGTTTAGCATTATGATTGCAAATATAGGTGAAAAGAGGAGTTATCTATATAAGAATCAGCAATTAGGTTTTATCACTCTCATTCATATTTAGTTTTATATACTTATATCTCTAATGCATATTTAGCTTTATATACTTATTGAGATATCTTTCCTTTATTAAAAAATCATATATTTATATTATTAGCCATGTAACTATCCAAATTTAATGTGAATATATAGAAACAAAATGACCTATTCTCCTGCAATTAATTTAAAATTTTCGACGATGTTTCCGCTTCTCGAATATGCTCTATCAAATTTTTAAAGGAACCTTTCATTGTTTCAGAATTGAGGGCTTAGTAACGTTACCCAACTAACATAGTTCTGAACATTTTATTCATTCAAACCGTACACTTCACTTAAATTATGACGGCGAAATTATATTTAGCAGATAATAACACTGCATTTCAATTATGTAGGTGAAGTTGGTGAACTATGGCGAGCAACGGAAGATCTTGAAGACGACTGCGAGCCATTTGGTGAAGAAGGCTCATGGGCTTCGACGGAATACTAAAAGCCATCGGGCCTGCTGGGTTGTTCAATTCTATGTGGCATTAATTCTCTTCCTCCGGAGGTTCCCTCATCTATCTCTGCACTCGGCTGCTTCTGCCTACCCGAAGAACTTGCGCTCTGCCTTTCCTCCGAATTCAAAATGTCGTGGCCCCCTGAAGTAATTGGTTCGGAGATTGTAGCCGAAACCTGTTCTACTCTTGCGGATTTTAAAACTTGATATCCTGGGTGTGCGCTGGTTCTGCAAAAGGGACAAGTGGAATGCCGAAGAAACCAGAAGCGGATACACTACACATGAAAACTATGTTTGCAATTGGGCAGAGTCAGGGCATTATCATTCTCCTGTAATGCATATTCACAGAATCCGCACACCACACCATGATCTTTGAAATTCTGCGATTTATAGAGAAAGACGGGCATAGTTCCTACTATCGCAGAGGGCAACACCACCTTCCGCAGCCTCGGCCGTTCTTGTCGTGTAAAATGAACCCGACTACGCCGGAGACGCCCAGGAGGTGATCTCGACCGTCTCCGTCTGGGAAATCTAGCAGGCTGTCTCCAAAACGATGTGGCACAAACGTGCAGGAAAAAGTCGAACCAAACCACAAGAACAAGAACTATAACAATTATGGCCATTACCATGATTGCGCCAGTTATGGCATATCTGGGCTCGTCATAAGATTCCTCACCCGGGGGATCAAAAGGATCTTCCGAGCTCATGGCTCAATCCTCCAATTCTTCTGTATGAAATTGAACCTGCAGAAATTTACTTTAAAATGGTGCAGTCTAGGCGAAAGTACAAACTTCTGACCCAGCTAGCCCACACCTCCTATCAAAATAATAGCAGATTCACATATTAGATGGTGTTGGAGTCTTCTATTTCTCCAAATAGGTACGCCTGCGATGCCCATATGATTCCGGAAATGACAGAAGCCGTTTTCAATTCCAGAAATGACAGAAGTCGTTTTGAATTCCAGAAATGACAGAAACGTTTTGAATTCCGATGAAGAGCACCATATGGGCCGGTCCTCAAATGGTCGAAACGGAAGGGACACAAATAATTATGGATCAAATCAATCGCTTGACTTCAACCATTTTTGCATGCGGACTATAAAAGGTTTTACAAATTAATTTCGCTGAGATCTGACCATATATCTTATACCGTTAATGACTTCCCCTTCACCGCCTACAGTTTTAGGGCACCTATCCAATTTCCCATCTGGTTGACTTTTGTAATCCGACACTTGATCACTATCCATAGGATGGTTTTGTGCAATCTCAAACTTCATGAGAGGGGGTTAAGGTAATCGTGAAGTAAGTTGTGTCCTAATGAATATTTGTAATGGAAATGTGTGTCTATATATATGTGAGAAGATTGTGTTTTTATTTAATATTAAGTTAATAATCATTTAAATATAATTTATATAAGTATTAGTTAATTAATAGTTCAAAAGAATTTTTTTTTGTTAGTATTTGGTTATACAAATTTTAGTGAGTGATTTTTGATGGTATAAAATATATTTTTGAAATTTTAAATAAATTCAATATCTTAAAAAAAATTATACTAATCTCAAAATCTATACCAAATTTTACACAAAAATAATAATAAAAATAATTATATTATATATATATTAATATATAATTAATATATATATATGATTAAAAAATTATAATCCTAACCATAATATGAATAAAATATTATTAATAATCATTTAATAACTTAAGATATTTTAAAAATATAATTAAAAAATATACCATCTTCCCAATTTGTTAATGGTTACCTTTTTAATTGGTTTCAAAGATACTTTGAGGATATTTTTAATTTACATGCTCTAAGTTTTAAGTAATAATTTTGGGATATATTTATTTAAATGTAATTTTATTATACATCTATTTTAATTTCATAATTTTGTTATCATGAAAATAAACCAAATCTATATATATATAATTGATTTGATTCTTTTTGAATGATTTTAAATTAAAATGGATTTGAATTTGTTTTGATTATTATTTTAATCTAAGATTAATGATAATAATGGAAAACAGGTTGCCACATTTGATATACAAATATTTTTTAACAAATTAAGCATTAAACTTTCACTTCATAATCTCATTCAAATATTTTAAGTAAGATCAATCTTAAGAAAACTATTATCTTTTGAGAGATCAAATTTCTCAAAATACAAACTTTTTCTTAAATTTTGTATCCTTCATAAATATTTATTCCAATGTCAATGAAGGAAATAAATAATAATTGAAGATGTTGTTTCCACTAGATTAAAATAAATTTGTAATCCAACAATGCACAACTTAATTGTTAGAAAGTATATCAAGAAAGGCTCAATTTGACTTTAGCCGTAGTCAAATTGAGTAAATCAAATTTCCACATCAGGAGGACAAATTGGAGGCACTTAAATAGTGTGGCATGGCTCTTGTCACTCAATTAACTAACCTACTTTAGTTATTTTTAGTTCTACATAGTTAACAAACTTTTAACAATTAATAGAGTTAGTTGAAGGTAAGTTGTGTAGTGAGACAACAATCTATCTCATAGATATGTTAGTTAACTAATCAATCAACCCAAAATAGCTCATGCATGCATATAATTCGAATTCCTTAGTTGGAGTGGAGGAACTAAGGCTAATGTAAAATTATTTGTATATTAGTGGAGTGTACAAAAGTTTGTAGGCATGCAATTGATCAATCATTGGGAATTTCACAAGGAAATAGGGAATTCCCTATTGTTTAGGAGCTCAAATTAGCTCATATTTGCACAAGAATATAGGAGGCTCGAGGAGGCATAAAGTGGCTAAGCATTGGCGAGAGGTCCTCATTTAATAGGGAGAATAGTTTTACCTTTGCAAGTGGTGCTCAGAGCTAGAGCATTCAGTTGAAATAGTTTCTCTATTCAAATAATTAATGAAAAAAGGCTTGAGGGGTTTTTATCAGTTGCGTTCCCTTACAAATCAATGTTTACTTGCGGTGTGTGTTGCATGGCTATACATGTTGTTCTAAATTGTGATTTCTATTCCATAGATTAGTATAGTAGAATTGTGCCTCTTGTTTCTCAATTTTAAATCTTCACCAATTGCAATTTCTACTTGGTATCACAGCCCTGAAACCACATTACAGACCATTATTTCGAAGTTGTTCTTCAGGAATCTCGAATCACACTTTTAGTGTATCAATTTTTTCTTCACATTTGGGAGAATGGATTTCAACAGACTAAGCGTGTAGTATGCCCTAGAGGGTATCTTGAATTTCATAGCATGGAATGACCGAATGGAAGCAGTTGTTGATGATAATGGTGTATTACAACATGTTAAATTGATATTGAAAAACTTCTAGAGTTGGATGCACAACAGTTATCCCAGTGGAAGAAGGATGTTGCTAGAACCAAGAGGATCATCTTGGAGGGTGTGAGAGACCAAATAGTCTTGAAATTACATGACAAGGAGACTCTCTCTGTTATGTGGAAGACCCTCACTGAGTTATTTCAAAATAGTAGTGATGCCAGAAAACTTGGTTTGATGAACAAATTAAGGATTGAAGATAGAGTGAATGAGGTAGTCTTCTGAAATGGAAATGCCTACCTAAATCATTTTGTTATAGGTCAGATCAAGAAAATTGGTGTCAGGATCGAGAGCCTCTACAGATTATAGGAATATATATATATATATATGTAGCCTTGAGGACAAAGGAAAAGATTAGAGATGTGGTGGTTGAGAGGGAGTAGGATAGACCTCTCAAGATGGATCCTTAGTCAATTAGTAGTTGGGTTGATCGACAGGACGATGATAAAGAGGACCAACCATATATCTCCAATAGAAGAAGATTTCGATTGAAGTGGGAAGAGGGAGAAATAGTAGACGTACCTCCAGGAGTGAGGTGGTGTGATATAGAGCCTTTACCCCAGAGTTGAAAGGAATTTGGGCAGGGTCCATTGAGGTGTCCTCCTCATGGATCATTACCTTGCTAAAGGGGCCCTTAGTGTTCAATAGTAGGAGGATTAGTGTCAGTTGGTGCATTTAGATGTTGAGGAGTATAGAGGAGTGTTGATGGCCGTGAAGGAGACACAATGTAGAATCAACGTGAGTGTAGTCTTTCGAGTAGACAATTGCAGAGGCATAGTTGATTAAATTTTTTTTTTAATGCTTCTCAGTTGCATTTATTTCAGTACCAACAAAAACAATGAGAGGTAGCACTATAGTACATTCCATAGGTGTTGGAATGGGGTGGTGCAAAATCCCTTTATTTCTAATAGGGAGTGTTAGAAATTATAGCAAGAAAGGCTCAATTTGACTTTGGCCTTAGTCAAATTGAGTAAATCAAATTTCCACATTAGCAAGACAACTTGGAGGAATTTAGCTAGTGTTTCATGGCTCTTGTCACTCAATTAACTCAAAAAATTCGAGTTTTAGGCTTGAAGTTCAATCATGCATGTGTTGATTGCTAAATTTTAGTAATCTAGTTCAATTATTTTTAGTTGTACTTAGTTAACTGACCTCTAACAATTAATAAAGTTAGTTTAAGATAATTTGTGTAGTGAGACAACAGTCTAACTCAAAGATCTATCAGTTAACTGATCAATCAACCGAAAATAGATCATGCATGCATGGAATTTGAATTCGTTAGCTAGAGTGGAGGAATTAAGGCTGATGTAAAATTATTTGTATACTAGTTGAGTGCACAAAATTTTGCAGGGATGCAGTTGATCAATCCTCGGGAATTGCACAAGGAAATAGGGACTTACCTATTGTTTAGGAGCTTGAATTAGCTCAGAATTGTGCAAGGAAATAGGAAGATGGATGAGTCATAAAGTAGATAAGTGTTGGCCAGATGTCCTCATTGAGTAGGGAGAATAGTTTTACCTTTGCAGATGCCACTTTAGATGGAGCATTTAATTGTAATAATTTATTTATTGAATTTATTAATGCGAAAAAGGTGTGAGGGCCTTTTCCTAGTTGGGATCCCATAGATATCATTGTGTAATTTTGGTTTTACTTATTGCATGTTTGTGCGTGTTGTTCTAAATTGTAATTTCTACTCCACAAATCTATATTGTAGAATTTTATCTCTTGTTTTTCAGTTGGAAATCTTGAACAGTTGCAATTTATAGCAAATTTCTACATTAATATGCATAGATTTTAATGTTATATAATGGGATTCTTATTTCTAAACATATGTAACCCAACAATCAACATATAAATATGTATATAATGTATAACATTTAATATTATATACTTTGTTATTTAAATGTTTAAAAGTGGCTTCTTTAATAAAGCTGTTAACATAATCATTATTAGAAATATTTCTTTTTGACTAACCTTCCTTATGTATGTACATTTCTTATTAAAAATAAATTATTGTTATACTTGTGGAATATAATTATTCTCGATACTTTTTCATTCCATTTCTTTATCCCTTACATATAACCAAGGAACACCTCACGTTGAGGAAACTCAATCCTTCTTTAGCATTCTTACTCAATCCTTGTTTATTTCCATAATTTACATCAACACCCAACAAAACTACGTGAAACTCGTTATGCAATTTAATTCTTAAAAATTATCGCACTATAGTAATATGGACTAATTCACTTCATGTCTGCCTTTTTGATATGTTCGGGGATAAATATTTAAAAATAGGAGGTGAGTATTAGGCTGATCGGGATCTTTATATGACCACCTCGACCCATCTAATCAACACACAGAAACATTAGTGTTAAAATGAGTGCATGTAGTTGCTTGGGATGTCTAGGCATCGTGAAGATAAAATTTACCTCGCTTTTCCTCACGTTGACATTTCTTGTTTTCAAAAGCCCCATAATTAGGATTAAGAATTAGAGATAGCCATTTCATCTAAATAAACATGAGATCTTCCATAACTATGGGAGAAGAACACTTTTTATCAAGCTTGTGTTAGGAAGGAAGAAAAACTATCACAATAATTATGTGCATTGTCACATTGTCATAGAGTATTGACTTATTATATCCCACTTGTATACCGTATAAAGAAAACTCAAGACACATTGTTTTCTCTAAGAGATGTCAAATTTTTATAAATGAGAAAATTCGTGGACTCTTTATTTATTAATGTCATTTTGTGTGACCCAATTCTCATATTAATCCCATCAAGAATGTCTTTCCTACCAATGGGGCATTGATGTCTTTCCTACCAATGGGGCATTGGTTCACTCATGAGGTCAAGAATGTTTTAAGAGATCCACTAAGTTCCCACAATCTATTTATTTCATCTTCTTGTTTTTCGTTTCTTTTGTTTCTTATAACACATTTTGGGTGGGTTTTTATAAGTTACTTAAAGTATATTTTTGAGATTAAGGATTTTTTAAAACAGGATACATAATGGCATTTTTAGATATGTTTATTTATCTAACTTACGTCACAGTATGGCTACATGGTAAAATATTTATATATCGTCGACTTATCTTATTCATGAACTCATCGTTTAAATATATTCTATTATTCAATGTTAATATAGAATCTTTTTAAATCGCATCCATGGTATACAATAGGAAATTATTTTTGTTATGTTGAGGTTGCAATTATAGGGATAAGATTTATTTGTTAGTAAGTGATTGATCGCTTGGTTGATTATTGACATGTAATTATATTGTCCTTTAAATAATTATCATACTAAAACTCAAAGATAGGAAGAATACATGAGCTCACCTATTAAATCTATTTATAATTTTTCATAACCTTAAGAAAATTTACCAACCTATGACTATGTTATTTTTTTATGTGTATGATTTTCATTTACAATCCATTTCAACATAAATTTACTTAGTACATGAAATCCTTTTTCTTTTTTAACTTTAGAAAACCTTACCATTTTTAGAATTGTACACCGTAAGACAATAGAAAATTATTCTAAAAGAATTCTAAAACATTAAATAATTTAAACTAATGTTATACCTTCTCAGTAATAGAACTAGCTAAAAATCTTACCTGAATAATTAAATTTAAAATACTATTAAAATTAAATCTAAGCATTAGATATAACAACATTAGATCCAAATACTTTCTCAAATAACCTATCCAAATATTTTCTCGAATAACTCATCTAATGAAATAGGTCTATTTTTTATCATGACAAAAGAGACAACTAAAGGATGCATATAACTTAGAATGTGAATTTCTACTAATTCAAAATTGTTTGAGTAGAAGCAAAGTCTACATGTTACATAAATGGTCTGAGTGGAATTTCACCTCAAAATCTAAATGAAAGCAATTTCACATCTTATAGAAATGATTTTATTGGAATTCCTCCTAACAAAAAAAACCGAAAGAAAGTCGCAAAGCATGGTTGGACAAAGAGGTTGGAAATTCCCCCTAGAATTGAGAACCCTACATTGGATTAACCATTGCCTTAATCCTCCTTTATAATATTCCATGTAGTCTTATTTCTCTCATATGGTACACCAACAATTTATTGGGTCATAAATAGTCAAGAAACATAAATCATTGAGAAAGTACATATTTTTTTATGTTTCTTAATTATATTTGTTTATTTTCGTATTAAATGTCACCACCTAAGAAATCTCCTTGACACTCAATCTCCAATTTATTCTAGAAATTTGTTAAACTATATCATTCCTTATGAGGCTATAAATAACATGGAGTAATTCACTTCTTATGTGGATTTTTAATATAGCAGGGATAAAGACTCTCGATTGAGAAGTGAGAATGAGCTCTATTAGTGTATCAATATGACCACATCCACCCATGTAATCAAGGAAAAGAAAGAGTGGCGTGAAAATGAATTCACCCACATATTTCAGATTTTTGCACATCGTCATGATAACACAATGTTTAATAGTTATATTTAATTACATGATTGTGCTTTGGTGATCAAGGCCAAGAGAAATGGCATGGACCATCGACTTGAATCACTAATGAAAAGGGAACATTGTTGGAAAAATAATGTTTTGAAAACAAAATGCACCATTTGCCCCCTCTTCTATCAAGAGAAACCTAAATCATTTACCAAAATGCTTCCACCTATTTTTTATTTCCACACATTATCAAGATAACACAATGTCTAGTAATTAGATTTAATTACATGATTGTGCTTTGGTGATAAAGGTCAAGTGAAATGGTATGCACTATCTGTTAGCACTTTGTAATTTTCCTAGGTTGAAAAGAAAAACTGTAGAGGTAACCACAAACTACTTTTAAATTTGGGATCTAACCCTTCTAGCTTCAGAGAGGGCTCTATTTGTATGACTTTAATCTTATTTTTTATATATTATGCTAGTTATGATAGTTCAAGATAGTTTTTTTTAAGTTTTGATTGTAAAATGAAAGAAATTTCATTGGGTGTGGAGTAATAAAATCTCTAGTAATCAATTTAAAATAAACAGAGGAGAGGAATTAGGGTGAGGTAGGCAAAATCTTGGATCTCGTAGAGCTATTGTGGTGTTGATGAGATGAATAAGAATTAGGATCAATTAAATATAGAGCATACACAGATGAACTCTATACTTAATCTCAGAAAGAAAACATATAAGATTGTTTAAACAAGTCAGAGCATAGTACCATAAGTAAATTCAACTCTTAATATTCTTGCAACAATCAAGAAGGAAAATCCATGTGGAAATTGAAAGAAAAACATATTTACAAAGAGGGAAACATCACCATTTGCTTGACACAATAATCCTGACACCAAATTGCCTCTGTGTTACAAAATTGATTACAACAAAATATATTTTGCTTCTTACAATCAAAGAAGAGATCTTCTCTTTTACATAATCCAACCCTTTCTAAATCTTTTTACAAAATATATAGAGATTGTCTTGAATTAATTCGAACTTAAAAATAAATTTTATTACAAACATTATCTATTGAAATAATGTAGATATTTAAAAAATAGAACTAAGTAATAGGAAATATGGACTATTTTTGATGTTTTATTCAGACTTTGAGGAGAATTGTTGCTAACTATAGCTACTTTTGTGCTTCTTTTGCTTGCCTCGTCCCCAATTTGTAGGATTATTGTTTACCCTTATTCAACGAGCTCTAGTAATTTATCCCACCCCTCTCCAATAGGAATGGAGAAATTGACCATGCTCTGAAATTTCTCATCTACCTTTGTATATGTCTGGAAAGTCAACTTATTAAGAAACAAATGGTGGACTTCATGTTGAATGTAGAGGTCGTTTTGTATTCCTTCAAAGAAAGCTTCTACGGTTATCATTCCTTTTATCTTGGTGAATTTTGAAGCATTCGTAGCTATGTTGCATAACCAATATTCATAGTTCTATAATGGAATCAATTTTCCATTAGAGGCTTTCAAAGCTGGAAGTCCTTTTTCTTGCAATACACTAAATTTTATGTTAAATCATTTTACCTATAACTCCAACTCATTGCACTTATTCTCTATCTGCATCATGAGGTTCTTCTTTGTCATAACTTTCTTCACTTCCATAATTGTGCATGTTCTACCTTGAATATGGACTTCTTCGAGCTCATCCTAGTCTTGGAATTTGGAATTTTAATAATTTTGTGTCCTTGCCCTGGTCTATGCTCAATCTCAACTTTTGTTTGCTCAGCTATTGTTTTGACCCTTTGTACTATCACCTCCTGCTCAAAAATAATTTTAAATGATGGCCACAATTCTATAATATTGGAATTGATGTTATGCCATATACTTTTCTTGGCCTCTGCCAACATTTGAGTTGTTAGAGATTGGTTTTCTTATTTCACAACTTTCTTAGTCAGTATGAAATTTCTCTGCACCCCCACTAGATATGAATTATCAACTTTAATTTTTTTCCCCCCATCTTTGTTAGTGTTGTTAGTAACTTCTCATTTTCCCTGTTCGTTATTGATATTTCTTCTAAAGCTTTTACTAGCTTTCCAGAAGAATCTATAGTGGATTTCCCTATTGCTTGTTGTAATTCCGGTTGTGTTGATGTACCTATAGCTGTTAATTGTCCTCATATTTTAATAGAACCTTCATGTCTGCCTCCATTTTCTAAATTGGAGTGTTTTATTCAATTATTAGTTTGAACAACTTTTCATTTTCTATCTTCGGGTTAGTTACTTCTTTATCCTTAGGGTGCTCTATGGCTAGAAGCTTTAGTTGTTTCCTCATAGCTTGAATATATTCATCTTTATTTCTAATTATCTCCTTAGTTGATTTAATGTTACTAGGATCATATCCTATTTTTATCACTAAATCATCCAAATATTTGGTTCTAGTGTCTTTAACCAAATATGACATTCACTTTTTCTTTAGATGTGAATGCATATTATTTAATGAGGCCTACAATTTTGAGGCAACAATGGTTGAACTTGTCTATGTTGAATAGATCATTTCACCTGCATGTTTATTCAAATCAATTTGATCAATTACATGGACCTTTTCAGTGTTAAAAGAAAATATTAAAGCTTTCTAGTCTTCTGCAGTTTTTGTGATAGGAATTATGGGCTCCAAGAAGGCTAATTGGAACTTCTCTTTCTCAATGTCAAGTGTAACCAACAACCTCTAATGAGTAGTAGCATTTTTCTTCCAGAGCACTGAATATTTTGTAGCCTTCAACACTTCATTCATCTTCTTGATCTCCATGTATCTAGAAAAAATGTTTTGTTGTGTTGGAACCTGAGATGTAGAAGGCACAGGTGACTTTGTTGTCTCCTCAAAATATGGGAATGAATTTGTGGGAATACCTATAGAAACCATTATGGTTTTCTCCTATGGGCCCCTTTCTTATGAGGATTCCTCTTGAATATTTATTATCTAAGTATCATCTTTAGTATCCATCTTAGTATTAGTCTTTGGATCCTTCTTTATCCTCTTGAAAACATGAAAGTATGCAGCTTGATATTTTGAATCTTTAGGGGACATACTTTCCCTTAGTCTCTCAATTTCTTTGTCCTTTTGAATAGGAGTTTATAGAGATGATTGACTGAAAATTTTCTCTTCAGCCTCTTTTTCTGTGTCCTCTATCGACTGATCATAATTGGCATATTTCTTTATATTTGGCCTAGGTTTATGTGCATATGGTGTGGTCTTTTGCTCAACTCTTAGTCTTGAAATTATCCCTAATGGATCATAAGACCATGTGAAGCTTAGCTTAAGTTTCATTTGGTTTAGTATTTCATCCACTTCTTTTGTTGCTTCTTTGGTATTTACAATATAAGGCCCAGTATGTGCCTTCAATTTAAATTGTGCCTTCTTTTTTATTGATACAAAATGTACATCATTAATGTTTATAATATGTCTAATGTACTCCAAGGGAAAAATCCTTACTGGTACAAATACTGGTAATCTATAGGGAGGAAGCTCAAACTCATAGATTTGAATGTTCTATATAGTTTTGGTAGAGATACAAGTCTCCATGATCTAGGTGGATATTGGTGGAAACCCGCCTATTCCAGCTAGACCTCCAGTCAGTTTCATCTATTTCCTTGTTTATTTTGAGGATTTACTATTTTTAGCAGTTTTTCGGGTCCTCAACTTCCGAAGTAGTTTTAACCCCCTAAACAACATTTTTTTAGGTATGTTGCAGGTCCATTTCCATAGGAAGGGGTTTGCCACAAATCCTAGATTAACCAGAGATACCTTTCCAACAAGGTATCGTTTGCACCAAACAAAGATAATATCACCAAGTTACGACCCTAGGAAGTTGGTTCCCAACTAACCCCAACGGGGCCCGCAAACTCCTAACATTACATCTCCTTAGGATAGTGTTTTTGTTGTTTAGGGTTTTCTCTTATTTTACAATAATAAATGGGCCCTTGGGCCTCATTGTAATATAACTCAGAGGCATATAGGCACCACATCTCTTCTCAGAGATAAGTTATCATCGCCCGAGCTAGTTTATTTCCATTGTTTCTGTAAACATAGTTTAATATTTTTCTATTAATGAAATGAAGTGTTATTTTTGTTGCGTCTCTGTATTTATGATTATATCTGTAATTTTTTGCATTCATGTTTAATTCTAGATAAGTAGGAAGTAATTTTCCCCATTGCGTATAGAGCCTCCATGAGGTGAGGAAATTGCTATTGAACCTGGTCCCTCGTGAACTACTTTCCCTGGTGAAGGAGTTGGCATGATTTGACAGATCGATAAAGTTGGATGCTCTGACAGCCAGTGTTGTTGATCTATGTATCCATGATCTGATCAGTTATGGCATGTTCCATATAGTCTAGGTTCAGCTCAATTGGTGTGAGTTATTCTGCAATGTCGGATGTGTCCAACAATGGTGGAAAGTATGTCTGAAGGCGTTCTACATTGAACACTAGGTTCAAACCAAGCAACATTGGAATGTTGAGCTTCAAGGAATTGTTCCCCACAACCTTGGTGATGGTGTATGGCCCATATCAGAGTGGGTGAAGCTTTCGTGTGGGGTCTAGTGAGGTGCTCCTTCTGCAAATGTAGCCAAAATTTGTCTCGCACCTGGAACTTATGTCGGACCTCATTCTAATCACGGCGTTGTATGTACTTAGCATTGCCTCTATCCAATATATCACGGACCTGTTGGTGGATGTGTTGAATGCGCTCAATGAAGGGGTTAGCCCTATCAGCTTCAGATTGGACATGAGCCAAATATGCTTGAGTAGATGTGAATAGCATGGCCATATCGATGGAACATAATGGCTTAAATCCCAACCCTACCTGAAAGGGGCTATGGTCCGTTGAGGTGTGGAGAGATTTGTTGTAGTTTTGTTTGACATAGCTTGGGGAGGCATTCATCCCATGTGCGTGGATGCTTCGAGTTGTACATGCAAAGAATGTGTATGATCATCCTCTTGACAACCTATGTTTGGCAATCAGTTTGGGGATGGAAATTCATGGACTTAGTAAGTTTGGTATCCAACATTGACCAAAGGCGTGATCAAAATGGACTGAGGAATCTGTTGTCCCAATCTGAGACAATGGGCTGTAGGATTCCAAAGTGTACCCACACTTACTCAACGAAGAGTTTAGCAATGGAATTTGTTGTGATACTCTTCTTGTAGAGCACCATAATGGTCATCTTGGAGAATCTATCGATGACCATGAAAACATAGTCATTGCCTGATCCAGGTGGATGTTGGTGGCCACCCACCTATCCCATTTGGACCCCCACAACTGTCTTTCAATTTTTCAGTTTCCTTAATTATAGCACAGTTTACTATTTAGCAGTTTTTCGGGTCCTAAACTTCTGGAGCCGTTTTGAGGCCCTAAACGATGTTTTTTGGAAAATCTACCGCCAATTATTTATTTGTTAAAAAATTGTCTTTTCCATCGTAGTCCTCGGAGATATCTTTCCAATGAGCTATCATGCACGTCAAACAGAGATAATATGACCAATTCGCGACCCCGGGAAGTTGGCTCTCCAACTCACCCCAAAACGGGGCCCACAATTTGGCGTTTCATCTTCTAGGGTTAGGTTTTGGGATGTGAATGGTTTTCTATTGTTTCTCAATAATAAATAGGCCCTTGAGCCTCATTGTAACACAGTTCAAAATAGTTCAGAGGCATGTAGCTACCACATCTCTTCTCAGAGATAAGCTACCATTGCCCTAGCTGGTTTATTTCCATTTCTGTTTGTAAGCATATTTCAGTATTTTACAGTAATTAAATGAATTATTATTTCTCTTGCATGTCTGTCTTTATGGTTATCTCTATATTTTATTGCGTTCCTGTTTAAATCTGGATCATTGCCATGCTTAGAAGAAGGAAGGTTTGACATGTAATCCATGGAGATGGATTCCCAAGGTCAACTAGGAGTAGGAAGAGGAGTATATAGGCATTTCTTCTTGATGGTTGGTTTGGCAATAGCACAAGCAATGCAGGATTTAATGTACCTCCCAACATCCTCACAAATATTCACCAATAAAAATAATTTTGCGTACTACCATTGTTTTCTCTATCTTGAAATGTCTGACAACCAATTGCAGTGTTCCTCCCAAATCATCTTGCCATGCTCACTTGAAAGAACACACATGTGTCCCGGGTGGCATAACAGCGCATCCTAGAGGTGAAAATTTGGAACTTGCTTACCGTCTAGGATTGTTGGGTATGTGCTATCGAATTCTATGACTCCACTGACACTAAATTGCATACATACATTGGTCCTATAACTATATACCCACATATACCTTTTAAAATATGAAAAAATAAAATAATATGATATTTTTTGGGTGGGGTTCACGATTTTTACGTATATCCCACCTACAAGAGCTCATATCACAAATGAATTAACTAATTTTTGGATGTATATATACACCCCTTGGCTAGGCCTAAAAGATATAGGAAAAGAGCTATCGACATTATATCCATTTTTCTCATGCCTCCTGCACTCCAAATCTTTATGGAAACCATGGTTTCCTTTAAAGGTATGTTAATCATATTTATAACATCTCCTTGCACATTTTCGAGAGGTTCTCTTCGTGGTTCAGGCTAGACGGATCTCGAGGAAGGCTACATTGGTGCTTTGGCTTGGATCAAGTTGTACATTCCCTGTACTTATTATTGTTAACCAATAAGAAGATCATGTCTTGTTCTTGATATGTTATTGTCTCATGAGTAGTAATTTCTACACTTATATATGATGATCTAACATATCTTTTATGTATGTACATTGAATTATATATCATGTATATTCTTTTGTCAATTGACTTGTAGGCCTACTCATTTTGGAGGAAGCAGAGGGTTTGGATCCTATGGGAACATCACTGAACGTAAGACCTTTAGGTATGTTTCCAAATCCACATTTAGTAATTCATATGTTTGGCATGCTTGCTTGACTTCTCTTTGTTAATTATCTTGTTCTCCTTTATGGAGGTTGTCAACCCTTACTTTAGGGAAATTTTCCTGCCAACACTAGCTAAAGCTCTAACAAATTAAAATATCTAAGCCAAACTCAAATAAACTTCAACAAGTTGATATATACAAGTCTAAATCAAACAAAATTAGAAAAACACAGTATAAAAACACCAATTTTCAACAAAAATCCCACAAAAAAATTGAAATATGATGTTCATACACTCTAATTTTGAGATAACTTTACAATTTAGCAAAAGACGTTACCCCAACAAACATAATACTTAACTGAGAAGCTAAAAAAAATATTTGTTAACAAAGTATAGTAAAATATCACATGTTGAAATAATAAACCAAATCCTCAATAATAATAAAATATCAAATCTTCGTAACAAACTATTTAAGTTTTTTTTATTAACACTACATAATAGTAATCAAAATGAATTGTATATATTGTCACAAGATATAACATTCAATACTAAAAACATATAACTAATACACCATAATTAAAATCAATATCAATTACAAATCATAATACTAAATAAATCAATAAACACTATAATACTAAATAATAAATACATAATTAAAATGCACAACTAATAAATAATCTATATACAAACTTTAAACTCCTTAAGTTAAATATGAGTAACCCAATCATTCACAATACAAAGGACTAGACTATAACTAAACTTAACACCACTTTGATGCTATAATTAGAAAGTGATTGATATGGCTAATACACAATCTAAATGTAAATATCAAAACCTTCCCTGAGTCCACCAACACGGTATTCAAGCTTATGTGATAATGTGATTTTACCGAAAAATTTTGTTTAAATAATAAATTAATTATATTATATATTTAACGAATCAAATAAATAAATAGTTATATATTTTAATAATTAAAAATTACTAAATATAACTATTAACTATTTAAAAATTCATAATCTAAATTTAAATATAAAAACTTTAAATATTTTTAATAATTAATTAATAATTTTAATTTAATAAAAAAATAAATAATTATATTATACATTTAACGAATCAAATAGATATTTATATTTTTTTTAGTAATTACAAATTACTAAAATAATTATCAACTATTAGAAAATCAAAATGTTTTGAAATTTATTGCAATTACAGTTTTTATAGATGTAACAAAAAAAATTGCAACTTTGTATGTAATGTTTTACTATATGAATGGATGAAAAGACAGGGTTATAATATCACTATGTTTATCCGAAAATAAGTATGTGGGATTTGCATTATAATATCATTTTGCTTATTAAACAAAAGATTTTTAATTTATTTATATATATATATATATATTATATATAAAGTATTTTAATTAGATATTTAGAATTTTGAGAGATCAAATTTTTTTGAGTATAAATGCCTTTGAACTTTTAGTAAATCCTCACTTAGATGAATTTGCAGTAATTTAATTATTATTTTTATTAAAATAAATACATATAAATTTCTATTATTTTATATTTAATTTTTTATATTTTTTTCCTAAATATATACTTTTATATTAAAAATATTTGAAATCTTTTTTATTGATTTAAATGTAAAACTATCCTTATATATCTGAAAAAAAATATGTATTCTCTCATCTACTGTGTTACAGCTTCATTCAAACCGCTTTATATTTCTTTATTTTTGTTTTCTTATAGATTCAAAATAATATCCAGAAATTGTGTTTTACGATGTCCATATGATACATTCCCACTCACCTCATATAGCTCAATAATGCAACACAGTCTCACTTTATTACAGTTTTATCTTAAATGTTTTTTATGTTTCTTTTTATTGGTCAGTGACGTTAGAATTGGAGAGTCTCTGCGCTTGGAAAGTTGAAATCACAATGCCACACCCTAAATATGTCCATGGCCTTATTGGTCAGTGACGTTAGAATTGGAGAGTCTCTGCGCTTGGAAAGTTGAAATCACAATGCCACACCCTAAATATGTCCATGGCCGTCAAACTATTTACAGAGACCTGACAAAATTAAAAAACGTGACATTCATCTCGATCAAAAAAAAAGTGAATTGTTTTTGTTTAGAGTGAAATTTTTTAGTGGGATTTTGTGGTTTAACTTTTTTGGAATTTTGTAAGAATTTATTGAAATCACAAGTTTGATGGTTGAAGTGCCCTATTTACATAATTGAAGTGCCCTAAATATTTTTCAAGGTGCTAAATCTATATATGAAGTCAAAAAAACTAGTTTAAATAAAACAAATCAAAATTTCAAAGTGCTAAACCCATATATACAGTCAAAAAAACCAGTTTAAATAAAACAAATCAAAATTTCGCCTTAAATTTTTCCCAACAAAAAAATCCAAAAAATAAAAAACCAACTCCCCAAAAACATAATCAATAATATTCATCGCTCCATAAGAGTTAACAACAAAATAGTATACGCCTTAAGCTTCAACTGGATTTTAACATCTAGTTTCAATATATCTATTTAACAAACAAAATACAAACTGTCATTGATATAAGATTAAAGCTTCAACTTAATATAAAATTTAACATTAATTAATTATTATTTAATCTATATATATATATAACGGTCACATTGGCAAAATTATTGGTATTAGGGGAGCGGAACATTTTTCTAACGCCAATGAATAATTTGTCCGGGATGCTGAATCCACTGAAAATTTCTGACCGGAGAGGAACAACTCTATAGACACAGTGGGTGTGTTGTCCTGGACGCAGAATTCACTGAAAATTTCTTAGGGAAGCGAAGCAATTCTATAATCGCATTGCGTATGTTGGCCGGACGCAGAATCCATTGAAAATTTCTCACGGGAGCGGCAGAATTCTATAAACTCAGTTTGAATAATATTAATATGTTTGACTAATGATGGAGTTTGAATTATAAATATCTTAGCATAAATTATATTAGATGGTTCTAAATATTAACCATAAATTAAAAGATGGTTCCAAATATTAACCATAAATTAATTACATTAGATAGTTCAAAACATTAGTTATAAATTAATAATTTAATTAATTTTAAAAACAATTTTATAATTAATAGAATTAAAAAAATCTTAAAATCAAACCATATAATAATTATTATATTTACTCATATATAATATAAAATTAAAATGAACTATATTTAAATCGAATTAATCAAAATATTAATCATAAATTTACTACATTAGATAATCTTAAACATAAATTAACCCAAAATATCTTAAAAACAATCTCATAATTAATATAAATCACAAATAAAAATAAATAAATTAAACAATATAATAACATTATATAATATAAAATAACATGTTAGAGTGAAAAAATTTATTACGTTACATTTACACATCTTTATCAAACCATTACAATTTCAATAACTAATTGAACAATTTTCATCAAAATATTTAAACAATTTTGATTTCAACGAGCCATTGAACAATTTTAATTTTGATTTCAACAGCCCATCGAACAATTTTCATCTTGATATTTAAACAAATTTTCATCTGCGAGATTCGCCTGGATATTCTAATGGAATGCGGCTTATCGAACGCCCATCAAAAATCCAGTCCACATGCGAGAATTTAAAAGAAACGTCACAGTTATGGCGAATTTTATTAAGAAGAGACAGTGTCATTTTCTTTATTAATAAACGGGATATCGCTGCGAATGAGGACGGTGTGCATTGAACGTAGCTTCAATACCTGAGCTCAAATAGATGAAGCTCATTGAGCTACAAGACACCAAAGAATTCCCATGTGACCAGACAAAAAGAGATTAGATCAAATGTCACATACCAGAAGTTTCCCAGAAATCTAAGCAGGCAGGAGTATGATAAACGATGAATTGACATAACCAAACGAAACAATATATGAACATAGATGTGAAAATTTTATTCATCCAAATCGTACAGTGCACTTAAATTATGAAGGTGAAATTATACTTATCAGTTAATAATAATACTGCATTTCGATTATGGAGGTGAAGTTGCAAACGTGTATTGGGTTGCAATTTGATTAATGAACTTGGTTCCCATCCAAAAGAAAATCAAGAATCAAGAAACCAAAAGAAAATCAAGAATCAAGAAACCACATAGAAACAAAAAGATACCACATAAAAACAAAAACAAAAAAATATTATATACCAAGGTTTCGGTACCTCTCTCTATTCCTTTTATGAATATACATTTTATCCCAACAGGAAAAGGCGGACGATACATCTCAATCTTGATAAATTCTGTGAAACTATAGCTGTCTGTATCTGTACACTATTGAACATGGTTGCCAAACTCTACTGATCATTATTTTCGTCATTACATTCAGCTGGATGATCAGATGGGATGACCGGAATCCTCTGTGTCTCTGCCAACAATCGTCTTAGGTAAACTTATATGGCGAGCAACCGGAGATCTTGAAGATGACTGCGATCCATTTGGTGAACAAGGCTCATGGGCTTCGACCGGAGACGAGAACCCATCGAGCCTCCTGGGTTGTTCATAAATGTTAAGCGGCATTAATGTTCTTCCTCCAGAGCCTCCGCCATCCTTCTTAGGTTTCTTTTTTCCATTGTTAAATAGGTAAGAAATTAGAGACACCAGCTCCATCTAAATAAAAACCAAGTCTTTCATGATTATGAAAGAAGAGATTTTTTTATCAAGTTTGTGTTAGGAAGGGAGAAAAACTATGATAATAATTATGTATATTGTCGCTAGTATTGACTTACTATTTCCTGTATACTCTCTAAAAAGAACACAAGACACATTGTTTTCTCTAAGAAATGTCATTTTTCTATAAATGAGAAAATGTATGGACTTTTTATTTTTTAATGTTATTTTGTGTATCCAAATTAAAAGATTTAGGAAGTTGGCTTTATTTATTTATTTCTGTTTTTTTATTTGTTTCTTTTATCTTTTATTACATATTTTGGGTTTTTATAAGTTGCTTAAAGTGTATTTATCATATTAAGGATATATTAAAATAAGATACATAATGGCATTTATAGACAGGTTCATTTATCTAAGTTAACGTATAGTATGGCTACATAGTAAAATATGTATTTATTGCTACTTATCTTATTCATGAACACATTGTTTAAATAAAATATGTATTTATTGTCTACTTATCTTATTCATGAACTCATTGTTTAAATATCTTCTGATCTAGGTGGATATTGGTGGCCACCCACCAATTCCATTTGGTCCCCCACCATTGTTTCTTTCAATTTTTCAATTTCCTTAATTGTAGCATAGTTTACTATTTTTAGTAGTTTTTCGGGTCCTAAACTTCTAGAGCCTTTTTGAGGCCCTAAACAACGTTTTTTTGGCAATCTATCACTAATGATTGTCCATAAATTAACTTTTTTCATCATAGTCCTCAGAGAGATCTTTCTAACAGGGTATCATGCACGTGAAACGGAGATAATATGATCAAAGTCACGGCCTCGGGAAGTTAGTTGTCCAACTAACCCCAACGGGGCCCATAAACTCTTGGTGTTACATCTCCTCGGGTTAGGGTTTTGGTTGTTTAGGTTTGCTCTTATTGTTCCATAATAAAAAGGCCCTTGAGCCTCATTCTAACACAGTTCAGAGGCATGTAGCCGCCACATCTCTTCTCAGAGATACGCTACCATTGCCCGAGCTAGTCTTATTTCCATTCTATTTATAAGCATATTTTAGTATTTGATATTAATGAAATGAAGTGTTATTTCTATTGCATCTTTGTATTTATGGTTATATCTGTAATTTTTTGCATTCCTATTTAAATTCGGTTCAGTGGTATCAGAGCAGTCTCCTCTTTCTGTGTTTTTCTTTGCATGTCCCGAACGACATCAGGATATAAGAAGTTAGGGCTCGAACTAGTCCAACATTTCCAAGACTAGCTTTGCAAATCCTGACGACCTCCCATGGTGGATGAAAAAAAATACGAGGGGGCGGGAGATCCTATCAAAATCTTGCTCAGAGAAGCCCTCTAGGGATAAAGGAACGTGATGATGGAAACTTTGCCCAAATCCTTCAACGGTTACCCAAAGGCGATGCATCTACTTCTGGTAGATACTCAGGAAGCACCACACCCTTTAAGGTACAAGTTAACTTTGACATTACCATATTTGAGGGTTAGATAGATCCAGACACTGTAGGTAAATGGTGAAATCTACTAGAAGGATATTTTTCCATTCATGATTTTTCCAGCCGGGAAAAGATCACTTTTGCACTTCTCAAAGTAGCCCCCCACGTCAAAGACTGGTGGGGAAACCTACTGTGAGCAGAAGGAGAAAAGTACGAACTCATTGTTTTCAGTCGCACCCACTTGGAACTCGTTCTAGGATGCCATTAAGGAGAAATACCACCCTGTCAGGAGCTATGAGGGTAAATACATAAAGTAGAAAACGCTGCAACAGGGAAGGGACCAAGATGTGCCAAAGTTTACCAATGTTTTTCATACCCTTCACACGAAGTTGGGTATCAAGGATTCTGAGAAGCATTTGGTTCTCAAGTACCGTGGCTGCCTACATAGCTGCATCCAAGATGAGATGGAATTCTTGGACATCTCCTCACTTGACATGGCATACCAATATGTCGTCAAGATTGAGCAAAAGTTTAAACAGAATAAGTGAGACTTTGGATCTGCAAATCTGAAGCAAGGGAAAGGTGCCCCCAAATCGCAGAGCAAAGGACAAAACCAAGGTCGGGGCGGCCCAAGACAACCCACCAAAGCCGCAAGCAAAGAACAACACCGGGAAGCCAAAGAAGGAGATGGGAATGTGGTATGAGTTCCATAAGAGCTCCACTCACAGCACAAGTGAGTGTCGGGCTAAGCAGTCACTGGTGGCCGAGCTAAAGGCTTCAGAATCATATGCATGTTCCGAGTATGAGTTAGAACCCGACAAGGGGAATAACAAAGGGAAGTAGCTTATCGATGCGGAGCCCAATGCCATCGTTGCCACCATGAAGATACAGAAGGAAGAACCCAAAGATCCAGAGGAGGAGGAGCGCCTCTGCCACTCTCGAATGTGGGTAAAGGGTTCCCCACTACAGTTCATTATCGATAGTGGGAGCCAAAAGAACCTCATTTTGGCAGAGGTCTGAAATGGTGGGCTTACCAACCACAACACATTCACAGCCATACACCATCAGGTGGCTTCACCAAGGACGAGATCTTCGTGTGAGCCAGCAGTGCCTCCTTCCATACAACATCAAGCCCTTCACAGATGAGGTATTATGTGACATTTCTCCCCTTGATGTTTGTGATGTATTACTAGGCAAACCATACTTATGGAAGCAACATGTTGTGTATGAGTCTAGGCCTTGTGTTGTTATTGCTACTTTGGGAAATAAGTTGTATAGGATACCAAAGGTAGCACCGTATATCACCATCTCTTTTGTTACTGCAAAACAATGTAGTAAGCTCATTTCCAAAACCGATAAATTTGTTTTCCTGATAATATGCCCTTATGGAAAGAAGAAGACAGTGGCCACGACCTCCAGACAGGGCATGTAAGGACCTATGGTCCTTGGCACGCCCACCGGCACAATGTGCGAAGTTGACTTGGTGAACGAGCGGCTTGAACGAAGGAAAATATGTGAAGTAGGAGCTTAGACTTAAAGTGCGATGAACACATGTAATAATGCGCACAAGAAAGGGGAGCGACTTGGTTTTATAAGCCGTAGGAGCATGGTTGGATTGTCCATGGGCTGACCTACACTTGGAACGAAGGCCGACGATGTTGGAGGGCGTTTTGTGATGGAAGTGTAGGGCATTGGTAAGCTGGCTAGGCAGCCAAGACTTGCCCAACGCACCTTATATATAAAACAATGTGTGGAGGCATTTGAACATGAACAAACCTCTCTCATCATCTAATGAAGAGAAGTGCGCAAGACTAAGTGTAGCCGTAGCAATATAAGGGAAGGCGCAGAACGGTGATGTGCCCGCTCTTGGGCAAGACCGCACGGAGGTAGCACATTGTTTTGATTTTGGGTGAGGGTGCGAGTAGGAGTACCCGCCAATTGGTAAAACCGTGCGAAGTTGGTGAATGGTGGAACGTTGGTGAAGTCGGGTGAAAGGTGGAACGTTGGTGAAGCCGGGTGTCAAGAGGGTGTCTTGGTGACTTGGTGGAGTCACCCGCCCATCGTGCACGAAAACAAGGTTCGGTTGTGAAGTGTGGAAGGCAGCTCGTGTAAGGGCGCGCCCGCTTGAGGGCAAGGAAATCTTGGTTGTCACATGGTGGTGTGATGAAGTTGTAAAATTGGCTAAGTATGAAACTTTGTGTTTCCAATTATACTTGTAAAGCTTTGTAATATTGAAAGACTGTATAATATATTATTCGGGCAGACTCATTGTTCAAGGAGTTGCCCCTCCCTTTATACTGTGCAATTGTGTTCTCTTGTATAATTGTTGTTGATAATGAATGTGTATGGGTGTTCATTGGTATAAAGGAAACATAATAATTACTTGGTTGCGAAACACAAACTAAGTAGGATAAGTGGTTAGGCATAGTCCACGAACATAAGTATTGGTGAAAAGAAAGTGTTTGGTGGTGCCACACCTCGCCAAGAGCAGTTGAAAGACTGCCAAAGCTCTGGCGTTGTGACAGGTGATATCAAAGCAAGGTTGCTCATGATGAAGTGGCCAAGGAGCTAGTGAATAGGTTCAGGTGTTGAAGCATTGAAGCTGATACACATTGACAGGTGGTCTTGAAGCTCACAGTTGAAGCTTGGAAATTGGTGAAAGTGAAGTAGGTACTCGCAGGTGAAGGAAGTTGTTTCACATACAAGTGGAACAAGGGTTGGTTCATGGTTACAAGCATCTTGGTGAAGCTGTTGGATGGTTGAAACTAGATCGCAAAGAAGGAAACTATTAGCAATGGTAGGTGAATCTCAGGTTGGGTCTAGTCATGGTGCAAAGGATGCTACTATGGCATTCATTGAAAAGGCGTTGGAGAGGATGGAGGACTTAGAGGCTTACTGGACTAAGAAGATGGACTTGGTCAAGAAAGATCAAGAGGCCAATTCAAAGATGAAGGAAGAGCTCGATAAACTCCGGACTCAACACAAGTACATTGATCTTTTGTGTACACAACTTGAAGTAAGGGTTAAGGAGATTGAAGAAGCAAGAGACTGAGGCTTGGCAGAGATCGTGGACTTGCAGAAATCTCTTGATGAAGCCAGAGATGAGATCGCGGTGTTGAAGAAGGCCATGAGGCATAACTCAAGTGGAGGAGTGCCTCATGTAAAAGTCAAAGAACTGGAATCTTATGATGGTACAAGGAGTGCAAAAAATCTTGGCAGCTTTCTATGGGACATGGAGCAATACTTGGAATGATTGGGTCTATCTAATGATGAGATGAAGGTGAAGGTTACTCAGTTCTTAACAAAGGATGCTAAGATGTGGTGGCGAAGGAGGATGGATCAGATTGCCAATGGCAGTGCTGGTGACATTACTTCGTGGGATGAGATGAAGAAAGCTTTGCAGACACATTTCAGTCCTCAAGATGAAACGTGGGAAGCAAGGATGAAGATAAAATTCATAAAGCAGACAAGGAACCTTCAGACATATCAGCAGGAGTTTGCAAGTGCGGTTCTGGAACTTCCTGACATGGCGGAGAGGGATAAGGTTTTCAACTTCATTATTGGATTGAAGCCTTAGGCACGCAATGAAGTGAAGAGGCAGAAGATTAAAACACTTGAGGAAGTTTTTGTTGCTATGGATAGGTTGGTGGAGCATTATGATGAGACTTCTGATGATAGGAAGAAGAGGTTCGATAAGCTGAAAGAGAAGAAGAAGGATGATGCTTAGAAATCGGATGATAAGTCGAAGACGAATAAAGCCTTAAAGTGTTGGCTATGTGCTAAACCACATATGGTGAAGAAATGTCCTTCTAGACCGAAAGTGGCTGCGATTTCACAATCTAATGCGAAGAATGAAGAAGCTTCGATGGGGATGATGCAGATACTTGGTGCTACTGCTGCTACAGAGGTGATATCTCGGAGGGATCTTGAGAAGAATAGTTTGGAGTATGTTAGGATGAAGGTTGGGGGTGCTAATATACTCACTATGGTGGATAGTGGGGCTACTCACAACTTCATGGGTGAGGATACTGCGAGAAGGATTGGGATGAGGTTTGTACCAATGAAGGCACAAATGAAGACAGTCAATTCTCCTCCTGATTGTGTTCTTGGTGTAGCTGAAAAGGTGGACACAACACTAGGTGAGTGGACAGGGAAGGTTGACTTCACTATAGTGAAGATAGATGACTATGAAGCTGTGCTGGGAATGGAATTCTTGAAACAATTTGATGCTATGATTATTCCACATTTGAAGAGGTTGTACATTTACGATGGAAGGGAGGATGTACCCATTGGTGTTCCAACCATTGGAGTGACAAAGCCTGATTGTAAGTTGGCAGTAATGTAAATGGAGGATGAGAAGCGAATGGAAGATATTAGTAAGCGGTTGTCTATGGTTGAGACAAAGCTTACCGAGCAGTCATTGGTCATCAGGACACTTTCTGATAGTATCTTGGATTTGTCAAGAAGGATAGAAGTGGTTGAGGATCATGATGATGATGATGAGGCATATGTGAGGCTGAATGTCCGTGAGGAGGATCGGTTCACTTATCTATAGAGGATGGAGATAGCAAATCCTGACAGATGGATTGAGATGATTAGTGAGGGTGAGCCTTTAGGCTCTACTCCCTCCACCTCTTCTTAGAGGACAAAGAAGATGGGGCTCATTGTTAGCTGCCCATGGCAGTGAGTCCTTAAAACAGGTTGAGCAGGTATGACAGATGGTGCATGGATGGCTTGGCATCAAGCATCATGACATGTTGCAGATGGGATGGAGTTTCCATGGACCTGAGCATGGGTGAGATTCTTGCTGAGTCCAGGATGTGGCAAAATCTGAGATAGACTGGTAAAGGCATAAGGATGTTCACTCTCATGGCTTGAGTGTGACAGTTGGATTAGCTACCCAACTGATTCAAACATGGGGTCCAGAACTGCACGGAGAGATGTTGACATCAGGCAGATAAGGAGGACAGTTCATAGGATGGGACGACACATGGTGGAGATGGTTTTTCTACATATGTTGTAGGGATGTTTGCAGTATGTGGAGGAGTTGACATCATGGACCGAGGATGAGACAGTTATTGATGATGATCTTAGTGGATGGCTACTAGGATGGTATGTTGTCGAGGACGACAACAATTTCGGGTGGAGGAGGATGTAAAGACCTATGGTCCTTGGCACGCCCACCGGCACGATGTGTGAAGTCGACTTGGTGAACGAGCGGCTTGAACGAAGGAAAATATGTGAAGTAGGAGCTCATACTTAAAGTGCAATGAACACATGTAATAATGCGCACAAGAAAGGGGAGTGACTTGGTTTTATAAGGCGTGGGAGCATGGTTGGATTGCCCATGGGCCAACCTACACTTGGAACGAAGGCCGACGATGTTGGAGGGCATTTTGCAATGGAAGTGTAGGGCATTCGCATATCCACCTAGGACACATATCCGTTCCTTGAAGCGAGCATGTCAAGATAATTTGGGCAGCACACTCTAGTTGGGCTGCTAAACATTTCGGGGTCAAGAAAATGGTGGCATTACTGTAGAAGTATTTCTATTGCATGAATCTTCGATAAGATGTTGGGAAGTACATCAGATCCTACACTCTCTGCACCATTGCCAAATTGACCATCTAGAAGCAAGGCCTCTATACTCCGCTTCCTATCCCAAGGTCCTTGGGAATCCATCTCCATAGATTACATCTCAGTTATTCCTTCTACTAAGCATGGCAATGACTGTGTTTTTGTGGTCGTCGACAGATTCTCGAAGACCATTATGGCTCCCTACAAGAAGAATATCACAATGGAAGCCACTACTAAACTCTTCCTTGAACGAGTGTGGGTACACTTTGGGATCCCACAGTCTATCATCTCAGATCAGGACAGAAGGTTCCTCATTACATTTTGGTCCAGTCTCTGGTCGATGTTGGACACCAAGCTCACTAATTCCACAACTTTCCATCCCCAAAATGATGGTCAGACAGAGGTCGTTAACAGGATGATCGTACACATTCTATGCATGTACAACTCAAAACATCCATGCACATGGGATGAGAGCCTCCGCTATCTCTAGCATAGTTAACCGAACTCTCCACAACTCGACTAGCCACAACCCTTTTCAGGTGGTCTTCGGATTCTAGCCAGTATGTCCCATTGATGTGGCCATGCCATTTGCAGCTACTTAGGCTGATTCGGCTCATGCCCAGCCCGAAACCAATAAGGAAAACAACTTCATTGAGGACATCCAAAATATACGACAACAGATCCATGACATTATGGAGAAATCAAATATCAAGTACAAGTAGCGACATGATCAACATCGGATGCCACACAAGTTGCAGGTGGGTAATAAATTCTGGTTGCATTTGCAAAAGGAATGTCTTACCGGAGCCTATCGGAAACTCAAGCCTATCAAAAACTCAGAGCACTCTGATATGGTCCTTACACCATTACCAAGGCTGTGGGAGACAATCCATTTGAGCTCAGCATTCCCCCATTCCCTAGCCTACACCCAACGTTTAATGTGGACCACCTTCGACCATACTTCCCATCGTTGCTAGACACATCAGACATTGCAAAACATCTCACACCCTCAGAGTTAAATCCAGATTGCATGGAACAAGCCACAACTGATTGAATCATTGACAAGAAAATAAATCACACTCACTAACATAAGATCCAATTGTATCAAGTTGTCAAAGCATCCCAACTCCTTCACCACGACAAGTGGCTCACCAGGGACCAAGTTTAACAGAAGTTTCCTCATCTTGTGGAGGAACTTAATGCAATGGGGATCATTGCTTCCTGGGGGGGGGGGGGAATGATCCAAGTGGATATTGGTGGCCACCCAACAATTCCACTTGGACCCCCACCGTTGTTTTTTTCAGTTTTTCAGTTTCCTTAATTGTAGCACAATTTACTATTTTTAGCAGTTTTTCTGGTCCTAAAGCTCCGGAGCCATTTTGAGGCTCTAAAGGACGTTTTTTTGGCAATCTACTGCCAATGGTTTAATTACAAAATCGTCCTTTTCGATGTAGTCCTTAGAGATATATTTCTAATGGGGTATCATGTGCATCAAACGAAGATAATATGACTAAATCACAACCCCGGGAAGTTGGTTGTCTAACTAACCCCAACGGGGCCCATAAAATCTTGGCCTTACATCTCCTCGGGTTATGGTTTTGGTTGTTTAGGGTTTTCTCTTATTGTTCAATAATAAAAATTCCCCAAGCCTCATTGTAACATAGTTTAAAGGCATGTAGCCACCACAATTCTTCTCAGAGATAAGCTACCATCGCCCGAGCTAGTCTTATTTCCATTCTGTTTGTAAGCATATTCCATTATTTGATATTAATGCAACGAAGTGTTATTTCTACTGCGTTTTTGTATTTATGGTTATATCTGTAATTTTTTGTGTTCCTGTTTAAATCCGGATCATCTTCATTAGTCAAACTTGATACATAGTATTTTGAAATCACATTTAGTTGCTATAATTTTTTTTGAAATCGCATCCATAGTATACAATAGGAAATTATTTTCTTATGTTGAGGTTGTAGTTATAGTAATATGCTTTATTTTTTTGTAAATGATTCATGGTTTGGTTGATTACTAACATGTAATTATATTTTCCTTCAAGTCAATATCATGCTAAAACTCAAAAATTGGAAAAATACATGAGCTTACATATTAAATCTATTTATAATTTGTGGCAATATTAAGAAAATTTACCTAACTTGTAACTATGTGATTTTTTAGGTGCATGTGATTTTCATTTACAAGTTATTACAACATAAACTTACTTACATGAAATATTTTTTCTTATTTAACCTTGGCAAATCTTACCATTCTTAGAATTGTACACCATAATATCTATAGAAAATTATTCTAAAAGAATTCTAAAATATTAAATAATTTAAACCAATTTTATACCTCCTAACTAATAAAGAATCATGAGGTTTAGTACCTAAAAATGAATTTAATAAATTTGAATTTCCTATGGTGAAAGTTATATAATTTACCTATTGAGTTGATTTCAAAATGAAAATAATTTAACCTCTCATGAACCTGAATTAGCTAAAACTCTTACCTTAATAATTAAATTTAAAATACCATTAAAATTAAATCTAAGCAATGAATCTAACAACATGAGATCCAAAGACTTTCTCAAATAACCCATCCAAATACTTTCTCGAATAACCCATCTAATGAAATTGGTCATTTTTTATAATGAGAAAAAAAGCAACTAAAAGATGCATATAACTTAGAATGTGCACTTCTACAAATTTAAAATTGGTCGGACAGAAGCATAGTCTACATCTTGCATAAATTGTCTCACTAGAATTTCACCTCAAAATTTAAATGAAAACAATGAGGTAAAGTTCACATCTTGAGGAAATTATGTTAGAGGAATACCACCTTAGATAAAACTTTTCAAAAATCTCTAAATCAGAGTTCGACAAAGTGGCCATTTTCCTCCTTAAATTGAGAAGTCCATGTTGGATTAACCATTGCCTTAATCCTCCTTTCTAATATTCCATGTAGCCTCATTTTTTTCATATGTTAAACCAATAGTTTCTTGGGCCATAATAATCGAGAAACATAAATCATTGAAAAAACTAAATATTTTTACGTATCTTGATCATTTTTGTTTATTGTCGTATTATGTGTCACCGCCTAAGAAACCTCCTTGAAACCCAATCTCCAATTTATTCTAGAAAGTTGTTATGCACATTTTTAATGGACCAGAGATAAAGGCTCTGTATTGAGAAGTGACCATGATCTTCATTAGTATATGACCACCTACACCCATCTAATCAAGGAAAGGAAAAAGTGGCATTAAAATGAATGCATCCACGTATTTTGGAATGTCAGACACTGTCATGATAACACAATGTCTCGTAATTAGTTTTATTTACATTATTCTACTTTTATGATAAAGGCAATGAGCAATGGTACGAATCATCGACCTGAATCACCAATGAGAAGGAAACATTGTTGGAAAATTAATGTTATGCAAACAAAATGCACCATTACCCCTATTCTATTAAGAGCGAAAATCATTGACGAAAATGTCGATAGCACATCCAATAGCCAAATCATCAATATGGATGGCACTGTCTTGGCGCAATTTCTTATGCCAAGGTTTCACTGGGCCATTCCAATGGAGTGGAAATGCATTGGTTGACCTTGAAACACGACGCCAAACTTATTTTTGGCACATTTTGTTGACGTGTAATTTTTTTTTTTAGAGAAATAGTAATTATTTATCTTTAAAAATCAAGTCAAGAATTTTCAACTTATTGAGAAGTTTTGGTTATCGGGTGCAAGCCCCTGAAGTGATGATTGATGTTATGTGACTCGTTCTCCACATTTCACTAGTTTCAATCCCAATTCTTCACTCTTATGTGACTCGTTCTCCACATTTCACTAGTTTCAATCCCACTTCTTCACTCTTGTGAGCATCACCTGATGCAATGAGTGCTAAGTGAATTATTCAAAAAATCATGAGAAATTAGTCAGTTACGACTACCTTGGAAATGGTCATACGTGAATGACTTACTTAACGCAGTTGAATCCCAAAATGATATCTAATATAATGCACTGCGTAAACCCCCATACTTAAAATTAAAAAAGAGTCAAGGGATCTCTACTTGAATGGTTCATGAGGCACAATACTTGCTAAGGTTTTGCAAATGGGGTAGCAAGCTAAGTGGGCTTGATTGTGGAGAAAAAACTCCACAGTTAAGCGCGCTTGAGCCAGAGGAGTTCTGGGATGGGTGACCTCCTGAGAAGTCCTGGTTACCAGGTGCAAGCCCCAGAAGTGATGAATGATGCTATGTGATTCGTTCTCCACATTTCACTAGTTTCAATCCCACTTCTTCACCCCTGTGAGCATCACCCGATGCAATGAGTGCTAAGTGAACTATTCAAAAATCATGAGAAATTACTCAGTTACGACTACCTCTCATGGAAATGGTCATACGTTTGAATGACTTACTTAACGCAGTTGAATCCCAAAATGATATCTAATATAATGCACTGTGTAATCCCCGATACTTAAATTCAAAAAGAGTCAAGGGATCTCTACTTGAATGGTTCATGAGGCACAATACTTGCTAAGGTTTTGCAAATGGGGTAGCAAGCTAAGTGGGCTTGATTGTGGGAAAAACTCCACAGTTAAGCGCGCTTGAGCCAGAGGAGATCTGGAATGGGTGACCTCCTAGGAAGACCTGGTTACCGGGTGCAAGCCCCGGAAGTGATGATTGATGCTATGTGATTCGTTCTACACATTTCACTAGTTTCAATCCCACTTCTTCACCCCTGTGAGCATCACCCGATGCAATGAGTGCTAAGTGAACTATTCAAAAATCATGAGAAATTAGTCAGTTACGACTACCTCTCATGGAAATGGTCATACGTTTGAATGACTTACTTAACGCAGTTGAATCCCAAAAATGATATCTACAATTTTTTCTCATGATTTTGCAGTCATAGTAAATGCATTAAAATTATGGTTTAAGGATAATGGTTAAGGAATTGTATATATTGAATACTCATGATTAAGAAATTCATGATGAATGTAAAGGTACAAAAATAGTTATGGATATGACTTTTACTCCAATTTATGCATGCTTAAGAAGTGTTTCTATTGTGAAAGATATAATGCATGTAAGATTATTAATGATTCTTATATGACAACTATTAGAGGTTGAGTATTTGAGATTCAAATTCTCTCACTTTATTTATTTGATGAAAAAGTTATAATCTTTTGGGCTTTGATAAATTCATATTTTTAATAATTATGATGATAGAGTTGTTCATGGTAGTGTTTGTAGCAAGGAGTCATGACATTCATAAAGAATGGAGCCATAATTTATAAAATGAGCTATTTCGCAACAATCAAAAGATTTATTATAATTAATATTAGTGTAAGTGATGAGGACATTATGTATCACTATAGTTGCATGGAGTGTGGAATATCGTCAACCATAGTTTACAATGGGTAACTTACTATGGTACACAACTTTGTGATGAAGATGTTGAGCTTGAAGAACAATGGGGTGACATGTTTGAAAAACATAACATCATGTTGGATGTAATGACTATATTTAATTAAGATTGATTTAAATATTATGTTTCTTTTCTAAAATTTCAACAATGGATAAGGGATGGACTCCCTTGTTGCCACTGAGTGAAAGATGGAACTCCCTCATGAAACATTTAATAAAATAATATTTTTGGGATTTTCTCTTTGCATTTCGTAGGATATATCAATGTTCATCTATATTGTCTATTTGGTTATCTTGGTGATAATTTTTCATTGCATGATTTTGGAAATTATGGCATTCATTATTTTTTTAATAAGCTCTCATTAAGTCAATGATGTTAATGATGCAAGATGAAAAAGAAAGTATAAAGTTAACAAGTTTCATTAATGATTACTCCTTGATAGAACTAGTGAGTCTAGTTTTGTTGTTACTTCACTTTATGATGGTGATTTTAACATTTGATGATCAGCTAAGTATGTCACAAGAAATTTGTAGGATGTTATACATTAGTAAAACATAATAAAAATTTTAATCTTGTTCATCTGTGTCAATTTCTTTATATAATATGTACATAATTTCCAATAATCAACATTTCTTTATAAAATATATACATAGGTGTTATTAATCATATATAATAAATAGTTTCCATTGAGATATTTTATTTATCATGGAGGTGAAATATCTTATTTATGTTGTCCACATTAGAATGATAATTAATTTATTAATATGTTTTTAAATACTAATCAATATTATTTAACCCTACATATTAAATATATGAATATATTTAATCATTATTAGTATTTTTTAAATGCCACAAATTAAAATTATATTAAGAATTGAATGAACTACAACTCTTCCTCTTAAAAAACAATTGAATTTTTTAAATCTCTCTCTCTCTATATATAAACCCAAGTGTAAAAGCTCAATTGGTCAAGCTCCATTGTTAAAGCAGCTTTGCTCCAATAGTGATCCCACAAGATTTGATATCGTACTAGAAATAGTCTATGAATGATCATTGATCTCTAGAATCAATAAACCCTACATACATATATATATACATATATATTATTTATGATTGGGAGTGATTAATATTTTCTTCCTACTAAATTATATATCAATAATAAAAAATAAATAAAAAATAATAAAAATGTAATTATAATATTTTATATTATTATTATTATAATAACAAAAAATAAATATCCATTTTTAATTTTATAATAATCTACATCATTTTTATTTTTAAAAATGAAGAAAATAATTCGAATCCTTTATTTTTTCAATTGTTTTAAAAGATAATTCCCATCCCTGAATAATTATAACCTTTGAACGCAATAACAATAAAATATATTATAATTTTGAATTTACAAGAATTAATACAGTACTTAGAAATCATTCTTATATACATGTTATTCAAAATTTAATATTATTAAAAATACCAAAGTAGGATAACAAGATGATAAGTTCCATTCAAATAAATCTGAACAAGAACTTCCCACATATCAAATGTTTGATAGAAATTTTCTTATGATTTTGAATAACATGAAAAGAGGAAAGAAATTAACCACCGTTCATCATCCGGTTGGTTCTTATAACTATGTGTATTTTCTTTGGATATTATGATTAATGTTTTTCATTTATAATTATTCAAGAATGTAATAAAACGAATTTAGCATTGTTTATGGGAGTACAATAATGGGTGAGTAGGTAATTGTTAACGTATCCTAAATGTGATAGTCATCTATTTGAAATTCTATAAATAATCTCAGTATCTCATATAAAAATTAAATAATGTACGATATTATGTGAAAGATTATATATAAGTTAAAATTAAATAATGAAGGATATTATGTGAAAGATTATATATAAGTTTGAATTGTGAGTCCTATTTTAATTTTAATTTTGTATAGTATAAAAATATAAGATTTATTGATTAATAAATATAAGTATTCAGCAAATTTGTTATTAGATATATTTATAAGAGTAAAATATTTTAAAATTTTTATAGATAAATAATATTACTATTAAATTAAACTATTTTATTATTATTAGATAAATTTTATTTAGTAAATTTTTATAAGGGAGTTAATTTCAAGAAAAATTAAATATAGAAATAAACTATATTCTTTGTTATATGATAATGAAAATCAAAAAATAAAAATTATTTCCCGTAAATTTATACAAAAATATCTAATAATTTTATTCTAAAATAAAAATAAAATTTAATTCTTTTAAAAAACAAATTATTATAAACCATTTAGCATTCAATATTATTAGAATATATATATTCATAACATATTAATCATATATGAATAATATGTAAATAATAGCCCTATATCACATAATAGGTAAATAATATATTATATATATATTATACATTAATATATAAAATGTGGTGAAAAAATATCGTTTCTCAGTTAAAAAAAAAAACCATTTGATCATGTATTTTTTAATACTTTTAAAATTTGGTAGATTTAAAATCTTAATTTTAATTTTTGAAATAGTTTATTTTATTTATTATGCTATTACTTTACATTTTCAGTAATAAGAAAGGACATATTTTTCAAAATTTTACATTAAATATAATGTAAAGGCTCTTCCTTTTATATATGACTAAGATACAATTTAATTTAATGAATTTCAATTAAATTTCTTGCATTCAAATTAGGCAATATTTTAACATATTTTTGAAATAATTGTGTATAAAGCTTAATATGGAATTTGATTTTTAATGATAAGAAAACAAAAAAATTAAAAAATTAATTAAAATAATTAAAAACTTAAAAATATTGAATTAGATAAAAAAATAAAACTAAAAACTGAAAAAAATATAATTAATTGAAATAGAAGTTATTAACTGGTCACAGTAATACAACAATCAATTACCTTAGAAATTAATAAATATAATAATAATAATAATAATAATGAATAACAAAATTTGAATAATAAAAAAAACTAATATACTCTATAAAAAAAAATTATAAAACAAAGCAAAACAAACACAATGATACTAACAAACTTGTTTCCAACCAAATTAATGCAAACTCAACATAAACAATCTCTTAGACATTAACAATTATTTTCACTAAAATCATTTATTAAGCTAAGAGACTCATTCTACAACTTAGTTATACATAATTTGAATTTTTTATCATCTAAATCAAAATAAAAAAAATTAAATAACTATACAAAATATTTAAATAATATCTCTTAGTAAAAACACTCACACTAAAAAGAGATTTCTCTAGAATCATGTTCTCTATTTAACATAGAATTTAACGTAGATTTGTGCTGGTTTATTTGCATAGTCTCTCCGGAAAATATTCTGCCCCTCTGAAAATTCAATGAGAGATTCTCATAATGGAGACGTTGTCCTGTGTATTTCTACTGTACGAAATACTTGGCAAGATCTGTGCTGGTTTATTTGCATAGGCTCTCCAGAAAATATTCTGCGCCTCTGAAAATGCAATGAAAGATTCTAATAATGGAGATGTTGTCCTGTGTAGGTCTACTCTACGAAATACTTGGCAATGACTCTTATTCAAGTCAAATCATCCATTACGAGATACCAAATCATTATAAACATGAAAATAACACAGATGAAGCCAACGAAGTGAACGCGAGTATTTGAATTTCCATTTCTTTCCTGTGAGGTAGAAATTCGCCCATTTGATAATGCAATGAAAGATTCTAATAATGGAGATGTTGTCCTGTGTATGTCTACTACTGGCAATCACTCGTATTCAAGTCAAATAATCCATTACGAGATACCAAATCATCATAAACGTGAAAATAACACAGATGAAGCCAACGAAGTGCACGAGAGTACTTGAATTTCCATTTCTGTGAGGTAGAAAAACATTCGCCGAAAAGTAGATTGCGCCGCTATGCATACAGTACTACTCTTCAATTGTAGATTCTTATCAACTCTACATGATATATTACACCCAATGTCTCTGCACTGACGATGACTAGCAAAAGCAAATATAGTATTTTTATTTATATGAGTATAAATAATTATAGAGGGACTTATATTTCGTCATGTACTCAATGGAATTGCTGAATAATTTTTTGTCATTGTCATCGATAGAATAAAATATATAAGTACTAACTATATGTTTTGGATATCAAACTGTTTATTTATTGATACGTTGAAAACTTGAATTACTGCGAACGTAGTAATCAGATTAGACAGTGAATGACAAGGACATCCTGCTGGGTTGGAAAGACAACTATGCAATCCATTATGTTTTAACAAATTGAAAACGTGGAAACTTTAATTTGTCAGAATGTGATTATGAAAATTGTCAGGCTAGATGGCAAGTGAGATAGTGACTAAAGGGCTTCCGGATAGATTGGAGCGACAGCGTTATGTAAGCATTAATTATATAGAGCGCTATGTAAGCATTAATTATATAGAGCACTAAGTCGTATGATATAAAAATAATATTGGGGAAAAGTACATTATTAAACTGTGTTGGAGACTACATTGCAACGATAAAATAATAGAAGATTCCGGTGAGCGTGTAAACAAATTTAGATAATTTAAGCCTCGCATAAAATTAAGAGCAGTTGTAATACGCCCTGATATAGTAAAATATTTTATAGTTAGTTTTATTATCTGAACTTAGTAATAATGAGTTTGGTGAAGAAGTATAGTGCACCTGTGATGTTTGAATTTGTATTTATTTTATAGTTATTTTTATTATCTGAAATTAGTAATAATGAGAGTGTGATGTTTAAAAGTTTTTTCTGCTTAATAATACTTTTGTTAAATGAAAATTTTGAAATTCATGAGAGAAAAGGCGTAAATGAGATTTCCAGGTACCAAAGAGTTAGAGACATTTAGTTATTCTCTTTTTTCTTAGGGATAGGATTTTAGTGGGAAAAAGGGATTTGAAAAAGAAAGGAGAAAGGCACCGAAAGAGGAAAGAAAGGAGAAAGGCACCGAAAGAGGAGAGAAGTGAAATGGAAATGTAGGAGGGGTAATGCCATTAAGACACTCTCTAACTGGAACAGTGGAGTCCTTAGTTGATTTTTGGGTGGATTGCAAAGTCTTGATGCTGGAATAGGCCTCAGAAATTCTTTTCTATTTACTTTTTTGCACAGGCATAACTCAATGTAATTGTCATTCTCATTCTCATTGGTACAAGTAGAGTCTATTCTCTCAATGAGTTCGAAGTTGTTTAACTGTACAAGATAAGTAAGGTTATTCTCTCAAAGAGTTCGAAGTTGTTTAACTGTACAAGATAAGTATGCTGCAATCTCTGTGTAAACTATAGAGAAACAATCTTATTTACCATTGATGTATAATGTGAAGAATAGTAGAGAATATTTGTAACTATAATTTGTGACACTTGTATTAGTGAAAGCCATTATTTAATATACTCTATTAATGATGAAATGAAATACTTTACAAATTTTCTTTCTCTTTTTTATCTAACAAATAATTTATAACTATTAGTTAATTAGGAAAAAGGGCATGATCAAACATCATGCCCATTCACCAAGAGGTACATAGCATTGTATTTAAGTGAGGATGTCTTCGATTGTAGAGAATTCAATGATTATTAATAAAATACATATAATTGTTGTCTAATGCTCAGTATATCAAAGCTAGTTCACTTCTTCATTTCGTGTACAACTGTTGCTCACTGCCATCATTCAATCGAAACCCTCATCCCGACTTCGTCCTTTCATACGAATCCTCCACTATAGCTGCTAGTTTCCGATCTCGACCACGACCACCATCAACCTGTCTCCATCCCACTGGAACTGGACTGTCGTGCCCTAGGCCAGCAGTAGTCTTTCAACTGCTCTTGGCGAGGTGCAGCAACACCGAACATTTTCTTTTCACTAATACCTATGTTCTTTGACTACGCTTAACCACTTATCCTACTTAGTTTTTGTTTCTCAACCAAGTAATTATTAATGTTCCTTTATACCAATGAACACCCATACACATTCATTAACATCAACAATTATACTTGAAGAACACAATTGCACAGTATAAAGGGAGGGGCAAATGCTTGAACAATGAGTCTACCCGAAGAATATATTATACAGTTTTTTATAACCGTTACAAAGCTTTACAAGTATACTTGGAAACCCCAAGTTTCATACTTAGCCAAATTTACAACTTCATCACACCTCAGTTTGATAGCCAAGATTTCCTTGCCCATGGTGGGTAGGCGCGCCCTTACACGAGCTGCCTTCTGCACTTCACCACTGAACCTTGTCTTCGTGCACGATGGGTGGATGACTCCACCAAGTCACCAAGACACCCTCTTTGCACAACGGGCTTCACCAAATATCTCACCGTGCACACTTGCATGACGGGCGAGCGCTCACTTGAGTCACCCAAGAACCCATGCCAAGTCGTCGCACAGACCAGGTGTTCACCCTTTGTTTCACCATTGGGCGCTCCTTTGCACAACCTGGGTGCCACACCTGTGCACGCCCTACACTTTGACCGGTAGCCAACCCTGCTCATCCCCAATTCCTTCACTCGATACTTCGTGCATTCACGATGTGCCTTCACCCAAGTTTGGGCGCATATACCTTCACTCCCAACTCACATTTGTATCCTTGATATGTGCCCTTTTCTCTTCGTTGTAGGTTGAAGATGTTGCTTGAGTGATGATGTGATGTCCAAATGAGCTCCAACACACACTTTTTTATATGAGTGGAAAGGAAAGGTCGTAGCTACCCAGCCAACCTACCCATGCCATTAAACTTCATCGCAAACACTTCTAAAACTCTCATCGGCCATCATCCAAACATCTACAAGTAAGGACGGCCTTACTATGTTTGTTGGTCGGCTGTGGGTTAAGCATTCATGATCCCCACGCATATAAAAACCATCACTCTCCCCTCCTACGCATTGCATTATAACATAACACCTCCACGTTGTATGTCTGAGCTCGCACTTCCTCCGTTTGTCATCGCACTTCAAGCCAAGAGCATGTTCAAGGACGGCAGGTCCTTACATCCTCCTCCACCTGAAGTCGTTGTCGTCCTCGACAACATACCATCCTAGTAGCCATCCACCAAGATCAACATCAATATCTGTTTCATCCTTGGTCCATGATGTCAACTCCTCCTCATAATGCAAACATCCCTGCAACATCTGTAGAACTGCCATCTCTATCACGTGTCGTCCCATCCTATGAACTGTCATCCTTCCTACCTGCCTAATTCCTACATCTCTCTAGTACACTACTAGCCCCCATGACTTGAACTAATCAGGTGATCAGTCCAACTGTCACACTCAAATTATAAGAATGTCCCTCCTTATGCCTTCACCAGTCTATCTCAGATTTTGCCACATCCTGGACTCACCAAGAATCTCACCCATGCTCAGGTCCATGGAAACTCCATCTTAACTGCAACATGTCATGATGCTTGATGCCAAGCCATCGCTGCACCATCTATCATACCTGCTCAACCTATTTTAAGGACTCACTACCATGAGCAGCGAACAATGAGCCCCATCTTCTTTCCCATCTAAGAAAACGTGGAGGAAGTAGAGCCTAAAGGCTCACCCTCACTAATCAACTCAATCCATCTGTCAGGATTTTGTATCTCCATCCTCTGTAGATAAGTGACCTGATTCTCCTCCCAGATATTTGGCCTCACATATGCCTCATCATCATCATCATCATCATCCTCAACCACTTCTAGCCTTCTTGACAAATCCAAGATACTATCAAAAAGAGTCCTGATGACCAGTGACTGCTTAGTAAGCTTTGTCTCAACCATGGACAACTACTTACTCATATCTTCCATCCGCTTCTCATCCTCCATTTGTACCACTACCAATTTAGAATCAGGCTTTGTCACTCCAATGGTTGGTACACCAATGGGTACATCCTCCCTTCCATTGTAAATGTACAACCTCTTCAAATGTGGAACAATCATAGCATCGAATTATTTCAAGAATTCCATTCCTAGCACAACTTCATAGTCCTCTATTCACACTATAGTGAAGTCAACCTTCCCTTTCCACTCACCATGTGTTGTGTCCACCTTTTAAGCTACACTAAGAACACAATCAGGAGGAGAATTGACTGTCTTCATCTGTGCCTTCACTGGTACAAATTTCAGCGTAATTATTCTCGCAGTATCTTCTCCCATGAAGTTGTGAGATGCCCCACTATCCACCATAGTGAGTATATCAACATCTCCAACCTTCATCCAAACATACTCCCACTTGTTCCTCTCAAGATCCCTCCAAGGAATCACATTTATAGCAGCATCAACGCCAAGTATTTGCATCATCCCCACAAAAGCTTCTTCATTCTTCATATTATACTGTGTAATCGCAACCACTTTCGGTCTAGAAGGACAATTTTTCACTATATGTGGTTTAGCACATATCCAACACTTCAAGGCTTTCTTCGTCTTCGACTTATCATCCAATTTAGAAGCATCCTATTTCTTCTCTTTTGGCTTATCACACTTCTTTTTCCTATCATCAAAAGTCTCATCACAATGGTCCACGAACCTATCCACAGTTGCAAAAGATTCTTCAAGTTTTCTAATCCTCTGCCTCTTCAATTTATTGCGTGCCCAAGGCTTCAATCCAATGATGAAATTGAACACCTTGTCCCTCTCTGCCATGTCAGGAAGTTCCAGAACAACACTTTCAAACTCCTGCTGATATGTTTGAAGGTTCCCTATCTGTTTTATGAACTTTATCGTCATCCTTGCTTCCCACGTTTCATCTTGAGGACTTAAATGGGTCTTCAGAGATTTCTTCATCTCATCCCACAAAGTAATGTCACCAGCACTGCCATTGGCAATATGATCCATCTCCCTTCACCACCACATCTTAGAATCCTTTGTCAAGAACTGAGTAGCTACCTTGACCTTCGTCTCATCATCAGATAGACCCAATCATTCCAAGTATTGCTCTATGTCCCATAGAAAGTTGCCAAGAGTCTTCGTATTCCTTGTACCATCATAAGATTCTGGTTCCTTGACATTCACATGAGGCACTCCTCCACCTGAGTTATGCCTCAAGACCTTCTTCAACACCCCAATCTCATCTCTAGCTTCGTCAAGAGATTTCTGCAAGTCCATGATCTCTGCTAAGCCTCGATCTCTTGCCTCTTCAACCTCCTTGACCCTTAATTCAAGTTGTTTACACATAATATCAGTGTACTCGTGTTGAGTCTGGAGTTCCTAGAGCTCTTCCTTCATCTTCAAATTGGCGTCTTGATCCCTCTCGACCAAGTCCATCTTCTTAGTCCATAAAGCCTCTATATCCTCCATCTTCTCCAACACTTTTTCAATGAATGCCACAGTAGCATCCTCCACACTGTGACTGGACCTAGCTTGAGATTCAACTACTATTACTAACAACTTCCTTCTTCTTTGAAATCTAGTTTCCACCATCCAAAAACTTCACCAAGACTTCTGCAACCTGAACTAGCCCTTGTTCCTATTGTATGTGAAACAACTTCCTTCACCTATAAGTACCTACTTCACTGTCTTCAATTTCCAAGCTTCCAAGTGTACCGACACCTGCACTTCGTCACAAGCAACCCTGCTTTAGCACCAGATTCTTCAACCCAAAATCTGCTCTGATACCAACTGTCACACCCCCAAGCCTACGGTAGTCATTCAACCGCTCTTTGCGAGGTGTGGCACCACCAAACACTTTCTTTTCACCAAATACTTATGTTCGTGGACTATGCCTAACCACTTATCCTACTTAGTTTGTGTTTCTCAGCCACGTAATTATTAATGTTCCTTTATACCAATGAACACCCATACACATTCATTACCATCAGCAGTTATACATGAAGAACACAATTCCATAATAAAAAGGGAGGGGCAACTCCCTAAACAATGAGTCTACCAAAATAATATATTATACAGTCTTTTAAAACAGTTACAAAACTTTACAAGTATACTTCGAAACCCCAAGTTTCATACTTAGCCAAATTTCCAACTTGATCACACCTTTGTGTGATAGCCAAGATTTCCTCGCCCAATGTAGGTGGGCACGCCCTCACACGAGTTGCCTTCCGCACTTCACAAACGAACCTTGTCTTCGTGTATGATGGGCGGGTGAGTCCACAAAGTCACCAAGACACCCTCTTCACACAAGAAGCTTCACCAAATGTCTCATCATGCACACTTGCATGATGTGCGGGTGCTCGCCCGAGTCACCCAAGAACCCGTGCCAAGTCATCGCACAAACCGGACGTTCACCCTTAGTTTCACCGTCGAGCACTCCTTCGCACAACCCAAGCGCCAAACCCATGCATGCCCTACACATCGACCGATCAGCGACGATGCCCACACCCAACGCCTTCACCCAATACTTCATGCATTTACCGTGCGCCTTCGCCCAAGTTTGGACTCATAGACTTGCACTCCCAACTTGCACTTGTATCCTTGATCTGTGCCCTTTTCTCTTCATTGTAGGCCAAAGATGTTGCTTGAGTGATGATGTGATGTCCAAATGAGATCGAACGCACACTTGTTTATACGAATGGCAAGGCAAAGTCGTAGCTACCCAACCAACCTGCCCATGCCCTTAAACTCCATCGCAAACACTTCTAAAACTCTCATCGGCCATCATCCAAACATCTACAAGTAAGGTCGGCCTTACTATGTTTGTTGGTCGGTCATGGGTTGAGCATTCATGCTCCCCACGCATATAAAAACCATCTCTCTCCCCTCCTACGCATTGCATTATAACATAACACCTCCGCGTTGTAGGTTTGAGCTCGCACTTCCTCCGTTTGTCATCGCACTTCAAACTAGGAGCACATTCAAGGACTGCAGGTCCTTACACACACTACCTCACTGCGTACCGACCCAGTTCAATTGTTTTGTACCCTGACTCCTTTCCGCTATTCTCTTCTGATAATCCATGCATCGTAACAACAACAGACCATTGATCGCGTTCAGGTGAGTTCGATGGTGATTTCCTCGAATTATTCAACCGATCAACTCCACCGTGGAATGATGGAACGTAACTGTATACCACAATATAGTATCTAAGTAATACTATATAATATAAATAAAACAAACCATTATATAATTAAATTAATTATTTTAATTTAATTATTTACAAAAGAGAGAAATTAGGCCAATTTAAAAAAATAAAAATAATAAGGCAATGTATAAGTATACTCCACCTCATACCAGCTCAATGGCTTCAGTAATGTCGATGGACAATTTCAATAAAATATTGTTAGATCTTGAGACAAAGGTGACTGAACAAGGTGAAAAAATTGAGGCACTAAACCATACAACAAAGAGAATAGAGAGTGAGCTCGAGCAAAACAACAATGAATTTAAAAAGAATCAGGCAAACCTTTCAAGTAAGGTAGATCAAATGATGGTGATGTTTACTTGTATTTGTAACAATACAAAGGTTACGTACAATCAAATACCCCAGAATAATGTGACCACTTAACATCTCAATTCTTCAGATTCTTTAAAATTGTCACAATCACATGAGAAACGCGAGTCTCTAAAGAAACCTTTCGCACTTAATTAAGAAAATAGTAACACGAATGTTTAAAATAGGCAGCTCTAGAATCCATACACTAATATGTCATTTTCAAATCAACACCCTTTCTTTTCCCCGTCAATAACTACATATCAATGAAGAGCAAAACTTGAGCTATCCAAATTTGATGGTAACTTAAAATACAGGATTGCTTGGTTCAATAAAGCTGAAGAATATTTCGAGATTTACGGTATTGATAGCGATGACAAAAAGATCAAGCATGCTTCCATGGAAATCAAAGGTGGAGAATATAATTGGTATATGTGGTAGGAAAATATGATACTTGTAATTAGTTATAGGAAATCCAAAAATCTGTTCTTTACAAGGTTCCAAGGTGTTAAGGAAGAAGAGTTCTTCTTGGACTCACCAGGTTGCAACAAAAGGGAGATGTGGATGAATACACTCGAGAATGCGAAACTTTGGAAAGACGAGTACCTCGATTATCAGAAACTCGTCTAATTTAGTGATAGGTTACAGGACTTAAACCTTATTTCCATGCTGAAGTTGATCTTCATAACGTCACTTCTATAGAGGTAGCGAGACATACGAATTTTTTTTTTGAAAAGAAGCACGAAAAAATGCAGTGGCCGAAGGTCGAAAGAATTCAAAATGAAGATTTTCCCAAGCCATGAACTTGGATAACACAAAATATGTTTCACCACATCTTTGTGAAGCAGAAAAAACTAACATGGAAATCCAAAGAATGAAAGAGCCCAAGTGAAAATGTTGTGAAAAAAATAAACATAGGTGTGCTAAAGGAAAAGAGGCAAAGAACTTGTATAAATGTGAAGCAACTAATGTTTTAGTCAGTGGTGAGTCAAACGTAGAAATTGAAGATTCCCCATAATTCTATGAAGAACTAGATGACAAGAGCATTCTACAAGTATCATTATCGACTATGACAGGTATATCACAACACCATACGTTAAATTAAAAAGATATATGAAGAAGAATAATGTACTAGTTCTAATCGATACCGATTACACCCACAATATTTTGGACTCAAACATGGTGAAGAGTCTCAAAATTTTCAAATTTCCGATGCCCAACATGAAGGTTATGGTAGCTGTGAGTTAAAAAATTTAAAAGGTAAGGAATGTCATAAAGTCAAATTGCAAATTGAAGACATTAATTTAAAATCTCCCTTCTACATTGTACCATTAGAATGAGTGGATATAGTCTTAGGTATCTAATGCCTACAAACCCTCGGTACTTATTCTACCAACCATCAAAAGAAATTTATCCAATTTAAATGGGAAGGACGAGAATATAAGTGATATGGGTTCCATCCACCTTAGTACCAAATTGTATTATAATCCCAGATGATGAAAATGATTCGGAAGGGAGCACCATCTTATGTAGTACAACAACATCAATTAGAAATGTCAACTTCAAATATGATCAATGAAGAAGCACCAAAAGTCCAAGATCTAATTCAAAAGCACGAAAAATTATTTCAATACACTCCAATGAAGATATCTCCTAAAAGAAAAATCAAGGATACAATAGAAGTCAAAGCAGGATCAAATCCCATCAACATCAAACGGTATCGATATCCACACCATCAAAAAAATAAAATTGAGAGATTAGGCCAAGGAATTTTAAGTGAGGAATTGTCACAAAAAGTAAAAGCCTGTATGTTTCTCCAGTTGCATTAGTTTGAAAGAAAGATGGATAATTCAGATTATGCATCAATTATCGAGGACTAAAATAAATGACAATTCAAAACAAGTTTCCAATTTCTTTTATCGATGAAATGTTGGATGAGCTACACATTGCTAAATACTTCTCAAAATTGGACTTAAGTTTAAGGTATTACCAAATCAGAATAAGGTTGGAAGACGTAGCAAAAATTGCATTCTGAACACATGGAGGTCAGTACAGGTTTAAAGTAATTCCTTTTGGTTTAACCAATGCGCTGACAAGATTCCAAGCTACCATGAACGAGTTATTTCGTCCATATCTAAGGAAGTTTCTGTTAGTATTTTTTGATGACATTCTAATTTAGATTAAAACAAGGAAAGATCACTTACAAAATTGGAACAAGTTCTCACTGTATTAGAAAAACAACAATTCTATGCCAAGAAGTCCAAATGCACTTTTTGGAAGGAAGAAGTAGGATATTTCAGACATATAATATCAAAAGGAGGAGTAAACGTAGATCCTAATAAGATCAAGTTTATAATGGAATGATACAAACCATCTAATATCCAGGCAAGGAGGATTCTTAGGATCAACCCATATTATCGAAGATTTATTAAAAACTATGCCCATATAACCATACCCCTACCAAATCTTCTAAACAAGAAATAATTTCGATGGAATGATGAAGCATAAAAGTTTTTTCAAGACTTGAAGGAAGTTATGTCTAATGCCCCTGTATTGGCAATTCCATACTTCTCAAAACCATTTGTAATTGAATGTGATGCTTCAGGTTTTGGCATAGGAGTAGTACTAATGTAGGATAACCACCCAATCACATTTGAAAGCAAGAAGCTCAATAAGAAAGAACATCTCAAGTGTACATAAAACAAGGAAATGCTTGCTATTATGCAAACATTAGCCAAATGGAGAAAATATCTCTTAGGAATTAAGTTCTTAATATGAACAAATCATAATAGTCTTCAACATCTCCTCCAACCAAAAATGCTATCTATAGACCAATACAAATTGATAGAAAAAATAACTATTTTTGACATGGATATATTGCACAAGAAAGAGAAAGATAATGTAGTAATTGATCCTCTGTCGAGGAAACATGAAGAGACATCGCTACTTGCAGTGTTAGTGGTTGCTCCTGAGTGTCTTAAATAGATTCAAAGTGAATATGAAAAATACCTAGAAAAAAGTTCTATATTCAATAGTATTCCTCTAAATTCAATCTTAGAATGGAAGAATGATATTATATGGTACAATGGAAGAATTTATCTAAATGTAGATTCCAAATTTAAAGCCATAGTTCTCAAAGAGCTGCATGATTCACTGTCATCCGAACATGTAGGATTCTTGAAAACCTGCTATACCACATGCCAATCATTATTTTGAAAGGGAATGAGGAATGATATTCAAAAATATCTATCCAAATGTGGTAAATGCCAAAGGAATAAAAAAGAAAATATTATAACACCCAGACTACTTCATCCCTTAAACATCCCGAATAATAAATGGGAGGAAATAGCAATGGAATTTATTGACGGTTTACCTATGTCTGATGGTAAGGATGAAATTCTTGTAGTAGCTGATAGACTCGCCCACTGCAATCACTTTATTGCAATGAGGAAATCATATCCAACAGAAAAAATTAGTGTGATATTTTATGAAAATGTTTACAAATTACATGGATTTCCCAAGGTCATTGTGAGCGATAGAGATGACAAATTTAAGGGTTATTTTTGGAAGGAGATCTTCAAACATATAGGAACCTACCTGAACATGAGTTTAGCATACCACCGTGAAATAGATGGCCAAACAGAGGTTGTCAATAAATTTTTAGAAACCTACTTAGGTTATTATGCCACAAACAAAAAAAATAAATGGTTTTAGTGGTTACATCTCACTGAATGGTGGTACAATTCCCCTTATCACATGTGAGCAAAAATGACTCCATTTCAAGCTCTGTATAGTTACAAACCTCCGAAATGGAAGGACCTTTCTATCATTGAGACAAAGCTTCTAGCTGTTAAAAATAGTTACAAGAAACCAAAAAAGTCATCCAAACTATAAAAGAATATTTAATTAATGCAAGGAATCATATGAAGTAGCAAGGTGATCGAAAAGGAACCGAGAGTGTATTTAAATTTGGAGATTGGGTAACGTTTAAACTCAAGCCTGAAAAATAGTTTTCCATAAAACAAAGGGGAAAAATAACTAGCACCAAGGTTTTATGGACCCTACGAGATCAACAAAAATATTAGCCAAGTAGCAGACATTTTAAGCCTTCTAGATAAAAGTTGTGTTCACAATGTTTTCCATGTATCCTACCTTAAAAGGGAACTTGGTGAACATCAATTAACACAGAAAACACTTCTAACTTTAGATGACGAAGGAAGGATTATTCTCGAGCCAAAGGGTATCATATCTAGTAGGGAAATGAATCTTTGATCATGAGAAATCAAGGAATACCTGATTAAGTGGAACGACTTACCAAAAGAATAAGCTTTTTGGGAGACATAATAGTTTCATCAACAACACCCGTCGTTATGTATGGTTTGAGGGTAAAGCATATTTTAAAGAGGGAGGAAATGTTATGTGAAATATAATACGTAACTATTCGTTACTCAAGAAAAATGGCATGATCAAATATCATTCCCATTCACCAAGAGGTAGCTAGGGTTGTATTTAAGCAAGGGCTTGTCTCACTGTAAAGAATTAAATCATTATAAAAAGAATATATAGAATTTATGATAATTATTTTCTAATGTTGACTATTTTTACTCCACTCTTTCTTCTTAAAGAATTATTTATGAAACTCATCAAAGGTTCCTGGGTGTGGGAGAAAAGATAATTCTTGCATGATACAGTTACCGAAATTGTAACATAACTAGGCCAGGCAATGGTTAAGGGTAGAGGATGTACTCTTAGCTGAAGAAAGGTTGAATCTCACATTATCAAGGAGGATATTATTGTACTAGATTGACACAAAGGGATAACTGCAAGATCTATTTAAAACCCCTAAACGGTCAATTATATGATTGCAAGTGAAAGGGGTCTAGCTTGAGAAGTAAGACTCGATGTAACTCACACAATCATCATCATACAATTTAACAAAAAGAACCCTAGATTCAAGAACTTGTAATAAGGGAATAACTCGGTATTAGAGATTAAAAGGACTTGTTTGGCTTTCGGGTTGAATTGTGAATTGGTTAGCTAGAGACCATGCAGCCCAATACCTAAGAAGTTGCTAACATTATATGTTAAAGAGAAAATTACCAGTCGAAGGTAAGGAAACCCATAACTAATAAAAACAACTCCAACTTTTAGATTGTCTCATCTCATATCAACAGTGGAGGAAGCAACACATAATCCCTATCACTTTAATGAAAGTTGGAGTCAAATACAATGTTGAGAGACTTCTCGGTGGATCATTGTTATGGGATAGTATTAATTTTGGAGTAGTAATGGAACCAAAATGTATACATACATTCTTGGGTGTCATTATAAAAACCTTATCGTAATAGAAATGAGAATTCATAAAATTGCATATACATTTGTCAACTATGTGCTATAACTAATATTTCGATTTTCATTCATATAAATTACCTCATTATGAAATTAAATCGATGGAGTATCAATGTTTAATTTATTCTTTTTCACTAAGTTAGGAGGAAATGTAATTTTGTTTTTACTTTGTTATCTATGTCGGGCGGCTTAACATGTTACAAGTGCTATCAAAGTGTGATGGTTTGAACATTATGGGTTGCTGGGTAGTTGTGAATAACAAGTTTGTAATGTTTCACAGAGTGGAGAGAAGATGAGGAGAGGGGAGATATTTACAAGGACAGGTAAGGGAGTTAGACCTGTATCTAGGTAGAAGCCAACCCAAAAATGTGCATTTAGTTGGGGGGGGGGGGGGGGGATCCCACAATATGAATAAAATGATATTAGAAACTCTATAGAATCTACGAAGGTAGATGGAAAATTTAAGAGACGACAGTGAGAAATTGATATTGGAGCAGTAAACAATTTTGAAAAGACTTTCAAATAGAAAAAATCCAATTAATATTGATCCCAGTCTTGATAATGACCTGATATAATAGAACCACATTGAAAGAGGGAGGAGAATCCAAATTATGAAGGAGGTTGAAACAACCATGAAGAAGGCTTGGACATGATTTTTGGTGGAAAGGGAATGAAAAGACAAAATGATGAATTAAACATGGTTAAACCCTCGATGTTTGATGGGAAATTGAAGGAACTAGAGAAGATTTGTTGTTTAATATGAATAAATATTTCCTGATTTATGACTACATTTAAAATCTTAAGGCAAGGGTAGAAATTTAGTAATTGAAAGGTAAATCCACCCTATGGTGGGAGGATATTAACATGATGTGGGAAATCAATGAATAGCTAGTGACATGTGATAGTTTTAAAAAAGTTTTCAGCCACCAATACTTGACTCAACAATTCTATGATAAAAGTGGTAAGGAGATTCACGATTTGAAGCTAGGGAAGATGTCGATAGATGTGTTTGTAACTAAATTCACCTCTTTATTGCCAAATGTTCCTCACGTTCGAGAGGGAAAAGGTAAGGTACAATGCTTCATTAGTAGTTTACCAACATTCATAAAGGGAAGGTTGGAATTTGACAATCCAAAGACAATGTATGAGGAGATTTGTAGGGCTTGAATTTTCTATCAACAAATAAAGCAAAAGGGTGAAGGTTGGAAGTTGGTTGAATAAGAAAGAACAAATAAAATTCGAGCACACTAGAAATTCAAAAAATATGAGTAATAAGAATGTATCCAAGGGTCAGAAGAAGAGGGAACTTTATAGATTTAAGGCTTCTACGATCTTCATTTTCTGTAGTTTTGTCTTCCAGATTTATTGCATCCATGATTTTGTTGTATCGACGTTTCAAACTAACCTCTGTGGTTCATCATTAGGATTAGAAGGATTAGATGTTTGATCCTTCTAATCCTGATGGTGAACCACAGAGGTTGGTTCGAAATGCTGATACAACAACATCACAGAAGAGGGAACCCAAAAAAATCAACATAAGTTCCGGTTGCAAACTGAACCCAAGCAAGCTAAAGTATCCAACAAATTACAACTTAGCCGAGCCAAAAACCTCCTTTATAGTGCCGGGGTTGCGGAGAGCCCATTATTACAAGAATTTTTCATGTTGTACTAGAACAAAATGAACAACAAATATTCAAGAAGCTTCTATGTTGGGTGAAGTGGCAAGAAGTATACCAAGGATTAATGATGTGTTGGAGGACCATAAGACTAAGTACTAGCCTACAATGATAGGGTTGGAGGGTAAAATAGATAACTATATTTCTTCTATTTTGGTAGATGCATGGGTAAGATTAAGTTATGTTAGCCCAAAAATAGTTGAATCCTGTCAATTACAAGCCAGAAATTTAGAAAACCATTGGTTAATTCAGTTGGCTAGTAGGGCTAGAAGAAGGGTGACTACTAAGGTGGATAACTATCCTATTGATGCTGAAGGATAAAAATTAGACTCAACTTGAATATACCACCTTTAACATCCTATGATTTGTTAATCATAATGGATTGGTTAGAGGGACATTGGTCCTTAATGAACATTAAGGAGAATAGCATAAGCTTCCTTAGGGGGGAGGGAAATAGATAAAAACTACAAAGTATAAAAAGGCTTATTAAATTAAAACTTATTAAAACCATACATATAGGTAAATTCCTTAGAAGAGGGTGAAAATTTTGGGTTGTGCAAGTTTGTTACTACAACGACAAGGATAAAATAGTCACCATAGAGAATTTACTAGTGGTTCAAGATTTTTTTGACATATTTCTAGAGGAAATTATGGGACCACCACCAAAGGGGAATGTTGATTTCACCACAAAATTGGTTGTAGGAGTAGCCCCAATGTCAAAATCCACTTATCAGATGATTATTCCTGAGTTGATAGATCCCAAACTGTAGTTGATGTAATTACTTAATAAAGTGTAAATTTGACCTAGTGTATTACCTTGGGAGCACCTGTATTATTTGTAAGAAATAAGGATGGATCTTTATGGTTGTGTATCGATCATAGTTAGCTAAACAAATTAACAATAAAAAAAAATACACGTTGCCAAGAATCAATTATTTATTTGACCACATTAATGGTGCCACCATATTTTCTAAGATTGATTTACATTCTCGTTATTATCATATCAGAATAAAGGAGGAAGACATTTATAAGACAACATTCAGGACTCAATATGGGAATTATGAGTTTGTTGTTTTTCCCTTTGGAGTTACCAATTCCCCAATGACATTTATGAGTTTAATGTGTGGCATGTATCATCCTTACTTGGATAAATTTATCATAATTTTCATTGATGACATTCTAATTTATTCCACGAGTTTAGAAGAGCATAAGGAACATCTTTGGATAATGTTGCATACCCTACAAGAACATCAGTTTTATGCTAAGTACAACAAATGTGACTTTTATAAAGACCAGGTACAATACTTAGAACACATAATCTCATTTGAAGGAATAGTTGTAGATCCTAAGAAAATCAAGACTATCATGGAGCAACCCGCCCCGAAGAATGTAGAAGACATTCAGTCTTTTATGGGTCTTGGAAGACAATATTTTCATGTTATAACTTGGTTTTCTAAGATTGGTTATGCTATTTAAATTATGGTTATTAGGAGATTAAAATAAAGGAAGACAAAATTTATGAGACAACGTTGAGGACTCGATATGGGTATTATGAATTTGTTGTTCTTCCCTTTGGGCTTACCAATGCCCCATTAACATTTATGAGTTTAATGCCTGGAATATTTAGTCCTAACTTGGACAAATTATCATAATTTTCATTCATGATATTCTAATTTATCCCACGGGTTTAGAAGAGCATAAGGAAAATCTTTGGATAGTGTTGTAGACCCTACTGGAACATCAGTTTTATACTAAGCACATGAAATGTCATTTTTATAAAGACTAAATACAATACTTACGAAACATAATCAAATATGAACGTTGTAGAACTGAAGAAAATCAAGGCTATCATGTAGTGGCATGTACTTAAAAATGTAGCGAACACTTGGTCTTTGATAGGTCTAGCAGGATACTATTATTGTCTTATTGTAGGGTTCTATAATATTGTGTGTCCTATGACATCCTTGTAGAAAAAGGGAAGAAAATTTAAATGGTCAGCAGATTCACAAAATAGTTTTTATCTATTAAAATATTAACTAACTATCGCACTCATAACAAAAATTATAAACCTTGCAGAGCAGTTTGTAGTCTGTGCAAGTGCTTGCCAACAAGGATTAGGTGGGTTTTTTATGCAAGAGGGAAGACCAATCACTTATGAATCCCGAAAGTTAAAATATCATGAATAGAGGTACTATACATATGGTCTTGAACCTACTATTGTAGTTCATGAATTAAACGTATGACGATGTTACTTGTTAGGAAAAAAAATTCTTTACGAGTGATCATAACAATCTCACAATTTTCTTTAACCAATGTAATGTTAATGTTTTAAAAGCTAGGTGGATTGCATTTTTCATTAAGTTTGACTTTGATATAAAGCATCCTAAAGGAAAATAAAACCATCTGGATGATACTTGAAGTAGAAAATTACATTGTGTTCGTGAGGTTTGCTATAGCCAAATGGAAATTAATTTTGATAGGCAAATTTGGGAGGTTTCCTAGAACGATCAAGAATATGATTTTTTATGATAGAAAGGTAAGTTAACAACCAATTTTGGAACTCAAACTAGATACAGTATAAATGAAGGAGGTTTACTAAATTTGAAGGGGAGGGTCTATGTTCCTAACTAGTGGAATATTAAGTAATAAATTTTATATAAATTTCATAGGAGCACATATGCTTCCCATCTCGGATACGATGAATCGTTCACCGTGATAAAGTTTTTTTTCTTCTATTGCCTAGAATGAGGAAGAGTATTTCAAATTAGCTAGCAAAGTGCTTGGAATGTCAGCAAGTCAAGGTTGGACATTAGCACCCAGCAACACTGTTACATCCCTTACCCATTCAAGCATGAAAATGGGATGTTATCACCATACAATTTATAACGGGACTACCTAATTCCAAAATACATAATGAATCAATCATGGTAGTATTAGATAAGTTAAGTAAGATAGCTCATTTAACCTTGGTACATTCAACATACAAGACTGTCCCATTTGAAAACATTTTCATGAGAGAAATATTTTAGTGACATGGCATACCTAAAGTGGTCATCTCATATAGATTTGGCAAGTTTAGTTTTTCATTATCGAAGGCTCTTTGATTGGGATGGATACCCAAGTTTGGTGCAGTACTTCCTCTCATCCACAAATGGATAGGGAGAATGAATGTGTGAACTAAGTACTTGAAGACATGTTGAGTATGTATGTTATGCAACAATAAAACATGTGGGAATATCACCTTCACTTGGTTGAATTTTCTTATAAAAATAGTTACCATGAGTCATTGAGAATGAGTCCCTTTGAAGTGTTGTATAGAATAAGGTGTAGAATCCCTACCAACTAGGGAAATCGTGAAGTCAAGTTAATTTTAGGACTAGATATGTTAGCAAAGGTGGACTAGGTTGTCAAGAAGGTATGGCATAACTTAAAAGTGTTTGAAGATCGACATAAGCCCTGTGCATAAAGGAGGAGGGATTATGATAGTTTTGGATTGGAGAGAATGTATATATGTAGTTTAAGCCCAAGAGAAGTACGTTAAGGTGGGGAAGATGTGCCAATCTCACTCCCTAGTCACATAGTCACATTCAGGTTCACAATGCGCTTACTGTTTCATTACTAAAAAAATATGTATATGGTCCTAGACATACGAATAGTTGGCAAGAGGTTCCAGTAAGTGTGATGAAGTATTTTATTTATAAAATAATGTATATGTTAATAAATATATCCTTCAATCAATAATCATGAGAATTAATGGCAGGTTATGCTTGTGAACATGTCAAACTGAACGACGAGTTTCTGATAGAGACTACGTGCATTATCCTCTAAATAGAAAATTTTTTATAGAGGTGAGTTATCACCCAAGTTAAAGTGTGGTGGAAGAAATTTAGCATGGGAGAGGCCACTTGGTAATATTTCAACCTTATGCGAGAAACATATCCGGGCCTCTTCTAGAGGCTGGATTGAACACCAAGGATGATGTTATGTAGAAGGGGGAGGAGATGTAACACCCCTAGATAATGTAATTATTTTTAATTTATTTATGTTAAATGACAATGTTGGAATTCTTGTGAGAAAATAACCAAATGATATTATTAGGTACCAGACAATTAGAGATAATTGATTACTCTCTTTGACACTAGAGGTAAAGATATCAATGGGATAAAAGGGGCAGAAATAGAAAGGAGAAAGGAACCTGAGGAAGGAGAGAAGGAAAATGGAAACTACAGGTTAGACGGTGCCATTAAGGCACTCTTGAGCTAGGTTGTGAACCAGTAGAGTCCCTAGTTGGTTCTCTGATGCACTGAAGCATATTTATACCATATTGGCATGAAGAGGTTGTTGTATCTCTACTATTATGGATATTTAAACTCTTGGGTAGAACCAAATGTAATTTTCATTCTCATGGCTGGGAGGAGTGGTGATTCTCTCACTAAGTTAAAAGTTGGTTATTTGTTGAAGATAAGTATGTTGGAATATCTGTGTAAATTGTAGATAGATTCCTATTTACTATTGATGTATAATTTGAAGAATAGTAGAGAAGTTTTTTAATTATAATTTGTGACTACATGTAGTAATGAAAGCCATTATTTAATATTTTGTATTAATCATGAAATGTTGCACTTTACAAATCTTCTTTCCATTTCTCATTAAATAAGAATTTAAGAAATTGATCAGAGGTTCTCAAGTTTGGTAGAAAATAAAATCCTTGCATGACACGTTTACTAAAATTATAACATAACTAGGAGAGGTAAATGATCAATTTTAGAGGAATGTACTCTTAGTCAAAGAAAGGTTGAATCCCACGTTATCATGGAGGATATTCTCGTACTAGATTGAATCAAAGGCACAACTACAAGATCTGTGTAAGACCCCTAACTGAAAAATTATATGATCAGAAATAAAAGGGTTCTAGTTAGATAGCTAAGACTGAATTGAACTTGTATAGACATTCATTATTGTGCACTTTACCGAAAAGAACCCTGTAATCACACACTTGTAACAAGGGTAGAACTAGGTATTGCAGATTAAAGAAACCTGTTTGGCTTCTAGGTTGAACCAAAGAGAACCGGCTGCCCAAAAAACATTCGATCCAATAGCTGACAAGTTGCTAACATTATATCTTAATGAGAAAATTACGAGTCGCAGGTAAGTAAACCAAGAACTAATTAGAACAAGATACTTACGGAAAGAAAATTTGTATTCTCATACTTACATCCACAATATTGAATTACTCATTCTTCATAACTTAGAAACTAAGGCATACTATTCATTATTCTAAGGGGAAAATACCTATAAAGATATATGTGAACCAAAATTACTCTGTCATTTACAAACAAAAATTAATTATGAAAGAGAAAAAATAGACTAGTCTTTCAATCGAAAAGGTGACGTGAACAAACGTCCTCCTCAAAATTGGTATACATATATATGGCAATTTATTTAACAATATTCATGTAGCAAATGTTATAAAGTTCCTATACGGCTATGGGTTGAAAACCCTCATTTCATTATTTAACAATGCTACAAATCTCAACAATGAGGGTTTGAGCCAAACCTTAGAAAAAATAAATCGTATTGCTAAAACTCAAAACCTAATTAAAGTGTCTCGATGGACCGTAATGAAACATCCTATGTATATATAACCTTATACATATTTTTATTTTTCACAAATATTTGTTGCTACTGAATTCGACTTGAGAGAAAAAATTCCCTAAAAATTGTAGGAAAGTTGGTAGAAGTTAAAATCCTCTAAATGGTAGTGAAAACCATATGTTTAACTCCATCGCACCATAGTGCTAATATCCATAACTCCAACCATTACGATTTAACAAAATTATCATATATCAGTGAGTGATTTTGTATCCATACCAAAGTAATGGCTCAATATATCAAGAACTAAATTTATACCTGAAGGTGTCATTGTCTGTTTCATGGTGGAGTTCCTCCTGTATGAATACATGTCAACTGTATTATGATTCCAACAAAGAAGGAGACAGAGAATAACTCTCGTGTTAGGCCTCCAAAATGTCTGCAAAATGGCATTCACTTTCACCTTTATTGCCACCATTTCACTCACATGTCACAACTCCATAACCATATAACCTTTCATTAGCCAACATTTTCATAAATATATGGGTTAGGATCCTTATTTACCAAAGTTATTTATTTTATGTGATTAAAGTGAATTTATGATTAAAAACTAGGAAATTAACATGGTTTCATGTAGCTATATATGTGGCTTGAGTTTCATGACATGTGTAGGTCATTTGTAAGCTTCCAATGCCCCCTTGTGTGGCCTCCAATGCTCAAATTCGAATACCCTTCAAAGGAGATTTGGATAAAGGTCAAATATTGATATGTGTCCTATTTTGATTGTAACTCTATGAGGTGTCTCATAATTTCTTATTCAGATTAGAACTCTATGAGACACTTAGGGGATATGTGTCTCATTATGAGCTATTTGGTGGTCACTATATGATATTTTAGTGGATGCTCATTAAATAGCTTAGTTTCTTATGTTTTGTATAAATAAGAGAGGCTTCTCCTTTGGAAGGCATGTGTAAAGTTGGAGAAATGCTCATGTTTCTAATAGAGAATTTGGAGCTTATATTTGGATATTTGAAGATTTAGTTTTGCTTGCATATGGAGTTTCTTCACTGGCCATCCTCTTACACCATTGAAATGGCCATCTAATGATTTTGAGACTTAATTGCTTTTATAGATTAAAGCTCATTTTCTTTCTTAGTATTAGTTTTAGAATGACTATGTAATCTTTGTTTTTCTCAAAACATTTCAATAGGGAAGATCTATGTATTTTCTAATTGGGTTAAGTTTGAGGCAAAGGCTCATAGTTATTTAGTTTCCTTTCATGTTTTGTTATTTAATTTCTTAGATCAAATAGTCAATTGATTGTATAATTGAATAAAGGATCAGGCCAAGAAGGTGACTTCAAATTGGGTGATTGAATGTTCAAGCTATGCAATCATTCAACTTTATTTTTTCATTCTTTTATATTTGCTTTTAAGATGCTCATTTAATTGCATTAACTGATATTCCTAAAGATCATTCTAGGAAATTGATTTAATCATATTTTAAGATTGAATGGTTGAATATTTGATACATGCAATTACTGAGTTATGTTCTACACACTTTACTTATTTCTCTAGGACAGTAGGAGTTAAGGTATAACTAGTTGCTTATACATCATCTCAAGAAGGTAACACTTCATAATTGAGTGCTGGAGTAACTAAGTATACATTAGCTATTTTTGGTTTCACAGGTTAGTTGAATTTCATTTTCATTATTTGATTTCATAAATTAGATGAATTGGTTTTTGTTATTTTGTAGTTAGATTAATCCAAATTGAAACACAATTTCGAGCACATACAGTGCATGCATGCTTCACAAGTCTACGAAACCCCCAAGTTGACAAATTAAATGACAAGAAATCATTTTGCCCCAACATTTTGGTGCTATTGCTGACGAAGTGTGCATAGGAACTACCTTTTATTTTAGAGCGTATTTTATTTGTTTTTGTTTTACTAACCATTTATGAACAAAGGATCTAGAATGCAGCCCAATGACTACATTGAGGAATGGTATCATGAAGCAGTTATGCCACAATATTCATCAATTCTTCAAGAGATCCTTGCGGAAAATCGAAAGTTCAAGTTGATTTCCCATATCCTTACAAGCAATTAGGTATATTTTTCAAGTTGGGATATGAGCATTTCAAAAATTCTAATTCGTAAATGGCTTCATTGGAAGCATGAATATACTTAAAACATAAAAAAAATTAGTTTTTAGATAGATAGGACAATTTTTTTTTTTTTTTTTTTTAGTTTTTAGGATAAATTTGATGTTTTATGGTGTAGTAATAACCACCCATTTGCTAACCCTTGGTAGGAAAAAATTGCAATAAAACAAATGGTTGAGAACAAAGAGCGCAAGCAAAGATGACAAACGATAATTTAAGCTATGAGTTCAAGATTTTTAATTTTATCTTTTCAAAATTTATAGAGGAATTGATTGACAAAATCTTGACTATGCTAACAAAATAAATCTCTCAAGAATGCTCTGCTTCTGCACTTTGTGTGACCTGGAGGGTCAAAAAAAGAACTTGTCTTGTTAGTATATCATAAAAATTATTAGCTACTGTAAGACTTGCAAATCCATGTGCAAAAATTCTTACCTCTATAATGCAAGAGTCAAATTTTCTATTTTCCTTTGCTAGAAGACATTCATGCACCCACAAGACCAAACTTCAAAACCTGTAAATCAAAAAACATCCTACAATTTCTAGAAAACACAGTAGCACAGACACCTAATTTTAAAACGATTTTTATGAGTAAACCAGGGCTAATTTGAAAAAACTGAGACATGGGTTTTCTATGGAATGGGGTGATTAGCTAAATCATGAACGATTTCCTAAATTTTACAGCTCTTTAGGAGAAATCTGAAATTTATTTTCGCAGAAAACATAATTGCCAGAAAGTGTAAATTGTCTTGACACCCGATTTTAAAACGAAATTTCTGACCAAACGAGTGCGAATATGAAAAAAGGGACATGGGTTTTTTCAAGGACGAGATGAGTGTAATAACTGAGATAGTGTTTTCTCAGTTTCCTAACCATTTTGGAGAAATTCATGGTTCTTCAGAGCTCCATTTTGCAGATCGCATGACGAAAAAACGATTTGTTTTGAACTATTTTAACATGGCAAGTTTAAAGCAGAAAAATCCAAGTGAATAACAAACTCTGCTCGACATGGCATGTGGTCTAAGAGTCAAATTAGATTTAATAAATTTGATTTTAAAAGAATCCAAGTGAATAACAAACTCTACTCCACATGGCATGAGGTCTAAGAGTCCAATCTCATTTAATAAAGTTGACTTTAGACAGATATGTGTCTCATGATTAAAAAGAAAAAATATCATTTTCTTTATTATAATTTTTTTTGATAAAGAAAATAAAAAAAATTAATTAAAGAAATCAATTTTCTTTATTATAATTTTATTTTTTGATAAAGAAAATTGAAAAAAAAATAATTAAACAAAAATAAAAAATAAAAAATTTGAAAGAAACATAGCAATTATCACTAGATTTTGGCTCTAGTAAATCACAACATTGTTTCTTGCTCTTTGAATTCATTTTTAGTTATTTACTATCTTGGGTTATTTGTTCTGAATTTTAGTTACAGAAATTATGCACATTCTGCAACTGAAGAACAATTCTTCAGCTGAAAAATAATTTTGCAGCTATGCATTTAACTCAATGATTTATTTGTCAAACAATGCATTCTAATCATTTCATCTGCTTACATCATCTTTCAGTGTAGCATCATGTTCCCATGCCACATTTTACGTGACAATTTTCACTGTTTCATAAGAAATTCAAAACAGTCTAACTTTTTCATACGACATCAAAATTTGATGATTCAAGCATTGTTGAAAATATCTCGATGAGATCTACAAAATCAGGAAGTTGTTATTAGATTTTGAGACAATAGAAGGAAGAAATTGATAAAAATAAGCAATGGTAAATTGAGGTACTACTTTTGAAACAGGTATAAACTTTTTTGGTTTTTTTCATGAACTTTGTTAATAGTATTGATTCTTATTTTTTATGTAAATGTCATTAACAAAAAAATTGATAACATCTCTATTTTAATAACCTTACAATTCATTGGAGAAGAAGTACTTGTTTTTGCAGATTCTAGGAGGAAGAACAAATGACCATAAGCAAATAGTGTCTCTCCAAGACCACATTTATTTCACAAGAAAATGTTCAGAGCAGCAACAAAAATAAAACATCAATGCATGAGCGCATGCTAATGCATATCAGAGCTAGTAGTTGCAAGCCTTTCAGATGCTAGTGTTTCCATTGCATCCATTCTCCTTCAATCAATAAAACCTTCATCTCATTTCCTTTGCAATCGCATTACATTTCACTTAGTTGGTCAATAAATTTCTAATCTCATTTTCCTTCACTACTCATTTTTATTGATAGAAACTATATTTTCCTGCCTTGATTTCACTAACTCATAACCCATTTTCATAAAGACATTCAACTCGCTTACATGTTGATTTGTCCTTTTACTTTCCATTCACTTGTCATTTTCCTATCCATAAAATAAACCTTGATCCATTGCAAAAATCTTTCCATTCATAGTCCTTCAAAATCATTTTTTTATGCTTGTGTTAGATGATGGAGGATTCCTTAAGGCCTTCCTTCTAAAAATCTTTGACCTTTTGACATTGACACATCGTCTAGGTCCAAGGCTAGAGTCCTCATTAATACCTTGAGGCTTGTATTCCTTAATGATAGGCTCTCTTGCCAACAATCATGGGAATACATCAATGTACCTTGATCGTTGGATCTGGCAAGTGGCTCGACATCAGCTCATTTATTCACCTTTTGCAAGATGTACTTAGATACCTTGGCACTCATTGACATTAATGGCGAGTTTTCCTTGCATTGGTTAACGACATTCATCAATGGTTGGTAATAAAATGACCTCTCTTCATGCTCGAGACCAAAACATTTATTCGGATGACTAGAGTTGTACCATTGATTTTATAGCGATTGAAGACTATATCATTTTAGCATTTTGCAAGAGATACAATTGATTTAGTAGCAAAAATAAATAATCTGCTTCACAGCCTCATCCACCATTTATGCAACCAAGAAGCAGATGAATTCTACATTTCATTCCATGATCCAGAAGTAGCCACACCCTTCAATTTCCATAACTCATGCACATTGAAGGTAAGTGAAGGTATGTGGTTTTCTAATTTTTAGTCATGCAATTCCTTAAAATACTAAAATTGTAACTTTGGGAAATTCCTCACTTCCTCTTTCACATTGTCATATCTTTAGTTGGGGGGGAAGGGACATCATTTTATATTTATATATCATACACCATATCACATTTTCATTTCATCCTAACATACTTGTCATAGTAAATTATGATTGCATTATGGTTTAAAAAGTTATACGATTTGCAAATAATGCCTAAATTATGAGCACACTATGTGGTCGGTTTTAAAGATGGCTTCCTGAAAATGTTCAATGAATCTTGTTGCAACAAAAAGAAATAAGGTATTGAAACACAAGAACCAATACAAATTAGAATTTGGTTAAAACACAAGAACCAACCAAACATGTTGCAATTCAATTTATGACAAGGAATACTTTGCAAAAATAAATAAAATTATCCAATGCAAAGTTTAAGGACATATGGTATAAGCCAAGCTCATTCAAAAGCAAAGACGTTGAGAGAAAATGAAAGGAATTGATGCAATATTTGCATGAGGACATGAAATTACTCTAGTTGGGGGGTACGTTGGGCCTCCAAAATGTCTACAAAATGGCATCGACTTTCACATTTATCGCCACCATTTCACTCACATGTCACAACTCCATAACCATATAACCTTTCATTAGCCACTATTTTCATAAATATATGGGTTAGGATCCTTCTTTACCAAAGTTATTTATATATGCGTTTAAAGTGAATTTATGAATAAAACCTAGGAAATTAGCATGGTTTCATGTATCTATATATGTATCTTGAGTTTCATGACATGTGTAGGTCATTTCGAAGCTTCCAAGTGACCCCTGTGTGGCCTCCAATGCTAAAATTTGACTACTCTTCAAAGGAGATTTGTATAAAGGTCAAAGACGGATATGTGTCCTATTTAGATTGTAACTCTATGAGGTGTATCATCATTTCTTATTTGGATTAGAACTCTATAAGACACATAGGGATATGTGTCCCATTATGAGCTAATTGGTTGTAACTATATGAGATTTTAGTGGATCCTCATTAAATAGGGTATCTTCTTATGTTTTTGTATAAATAGGAGAGCCTCCTCCTTTGAAAGGCATGTGTAAAGTTGGAGAAATGCTCATATTTTTAATAGAAAATTTGGAGGTTATACTTGGAGATTTAAAGATTTAGTTTTGCTTGCATATGGAGCTTCTTCACTTCCCATCCTCATACACCATTGGAATGACCATCTAATGATTGTGAGATTTAATTGCTTCGATATATTAATATTCATTTTCTTTCTTAGTATTAGTTTTAGAATGACTGTGTAATCTTTGCTTTTCTAAAAACATTTTAATAGGGAAGATTTATGTGTTTTCTAATTGGATTAAGTTTGAGGCAAGGGCTTATAGTTATTTAGATTCCTTTCATGTTCTTTTATTTATTTTCTTAGGTCAAACCATTAATTCATTGTATAATTGAATAAACGATCAGTCCATGAAGGTGACTTCAAATTGGGTGATTGAATGTTCAACCTATGTAATCATTGAGCTTTACCTTTTCATGCCTTTATATTTGCTTTTAAGATCCTCATTTAATTGCATTAACTAATATTCCTAAAGATCATTCTAAGAAATTGATTTAATCATATTTCAAGATTGAATGGTTGAATATTTGATACATGCAATTACAAAGTTATTTTCTACACATATTACCTACCTTTCTAGGACGCTAGATGTTAAATTAGAAATAGTTGTTTATACATCATCTCAAGAAGGTAACACTTTATAATTGAATGCTGGAGTAACTAAGTATACATTAGTTATTTTTCGTTTCACAGGTTAGTTGAATTTCATTTTCATTATTTGATTTCATAGATTAGATGAATTGGTTTTCATTATTTTGTAGTTAGATTGATCTAAACTGAAAGACAATTTCTAGCACATACAATGCATGCATGCTTCACAAGTTTACGAAACCCCCAGGTTGACAAATTAGATGAGAGGAAATCAGTTTTCCCCAACATCTAGTGGAGAAGAAAGCATGGAAAAGGTAATAGTATACCTTTCTCCTAGTGAATATAAGATTCTATAGAATGCCACAATGTGAGGGATTTATTGCCATTAGAAATCATTCATATGCAAAACAAAAGCTAGAGATTAGAATGGAATGTAGGAAGACCTACTCAGAAAATTCAACAAAAGTGACGAACTGTAGGAATACCTATCTATTCAGGGTAGCATGGATTAGGTTTTTTGCATGTTACAGAGCCCTTCTCATGCAAAGTATCAATGATCTAATGACCCAACCAAGTAGCGAGAGACATTGAACGGTACCCAAACCAGTTGCCAAACAATTCTAGCCATTAAATTGTCTCATATTAGATCAACAGTGGAGGAAGCACCACCTAATCCCTATCACTTTAGTTACAGTTGGAGTCTACTAGAACTTCAAAGAAATTCTCAATGAATCACTGCTAGATTGGAGTAGTAGTGGATTCAACAATCCATACTTATGTGTCTGCAGATCTTATTAACAACCTTTTCTTTATAGAACAAGGAATGCATAACTTATATACATTTGTGAGTTGTAAATTATAACTAATGCTTTATTTTTCATTCGTAATGATTCTGACATTATGAAATTAAACCAATGGAGTATTAAGTTGTAATTTATTTGCTTTGTGTGTGTTAGGATGAAATGTAAATTTTTCTTAGTACTTTGTTATTTATGTTGGTTGTCTTAGCATGTTACACCAGTTGTGATGGTTAAGCTAAAGAGTAAGTTTTTCACCTGGATATATATGTAGAAGGGAAGTTGGAAAGGCCCTTATACTTGTTCCTCATGCAAGTTGAGTGATAATCCTTTTTCCTTGACTTATTTCTTTGGATATTACAAATGTTTCGGAGGAAATAAAGGCTCTAACATGATCAAGGAATGTTTGGGAGGTGTGCTTGTTGAATTCTTAAAGAGGTGGTCCGTGATTTTTGTTTGTGCATAAAGTTCTCGAGTCCACTACTACTAATGGTAATGTGTTGGGTTCCTTGCTAGGGGTCACAAATTTTCACAAACCTTATCACCTCCGAGAATTAAAAATCAGGTAAGTAGACAACACTAGACCTATATTAAATGATTCTACTGAGTTACAACATGTATTTCTTCCTCTTGACACGAATGTTGGGACCAATGTATAATTACAGAGAGCCCTCCATAATACTCTGCATGGATAAAGTGGCAAACATGGATTATAGGTATAGTACTCATCCTCTCCAACTTCATCATGTTAAATTCTCAACCCTTCTACATTCCATTCTCCATCTCACTAGGATCATCATAGACTGTAATTCGATTTTTCCCTATGGAAATGGCTCTCCTACACCATGGTGGATTGGTTATAACTTTGGATCTCCCAACAAATGAATTTACACCATTTGAGATTGCATCATGCATTTATTCTTCACATTGTGGAGTCCCAATCCATTCCCTAACACTTGTCCATTCAACTGTGCAATCATCTACCCACCATTCATGACCCCTTTTACACTTTCCATGCCATAGTGGTTCTATAAGGTTCCCACAAAGCTCGTCGGGTGGCGAAACTCAAGAAATTTCTTTTTGTTGGAATGTGATGCTTGATAACATGTGGTTCCTTGGTTAGAATCATGACAAAGTGTCTACACTAGCCAGTCATGTTGATTCGAGGTTGGATATATATTTGGTTATCTCCTCTCCCTCTATTTAAATTCTTTTAAGTTCATTATCATTCTAGTTTACATCATAGGTCTCTGGATCGATACAACCATATATTCTCATTTATTTCTACATAACACAGTGTCAACCTTGGTGTTTAAGTTGGTCATCATCCTTTACCCAACTTCTTTGCAAGGTTCTAATCCAACTCGTTGCTCATTCAATTTTCTGATCCTTGTATGTGGGTTTGTTACTCAAGAACATTTTTTAGTATAGTTTTGAAATAGCCTTCAATGGTTTTCCACTCCCTACAGTTCTCTCTATTTTTTAGGTTCATGCTAAAGTTTGAGTCTACCATCACATTGAACATACCAAGGTGCATATAATAGTTCTAGTATATAATCCTTTAGATTGACAAAGGTGTGTCACCTTAGTCTTTTCCTAGGGTTCCATTATCACTTTCATATGTAGTATAGGGTTTTCATTCACATATGTATCACCCTAACATCCTTCAATATCATCCTTTCTCTGTCATGTCGTAACTTAGTCCTCGTCAACAACTACACTCCCCTAGTCCACTTACTAGGTCGCCAATATTTATCATGCTCAATTGCAGTCTAATTTGTTGTTTCTTGTTGGGAATTTATGGTACCTAAACAATGATAACATGCTCATCAAGCAGGTGGTGATGGGCCCTCTTCCACTAAATATTGACTCCTCTTGAACTGGGAGTCCATCACAAACTTCTTTGGGGCTGCTCCATTGGAGGTTAGGAAGGAAATTTTGAGGCTAGAAGAGAAAGAATTGGGTGATTCGTAGTACTTTTCAGAGTTTGAGATTAGCGGAAAATGTCCCAAATGGGTTCTAGATCTTGGTAAATTGAGGAAGCGACACCTTCACATTTTTTCTCTCCATCACTCTTCATTGTGAGTTTGAGACTTTTTTAAACATGGTAATTATGGATAAACAAATTGATAATTACAAACTCCTTGCTGAGTAGGAAGGAATTAAATGGATTATGAGGGAGATCAACTATAACTTGGATGATATAGTGGTGTAGCTAAAATGAGTGGAAAGGTATCTTATAATACTTTCTAATAATCAAAGAGGAATAAATTATCAATGTAGTCCTTATTAACACCATCCCTTCTAACTCAGGCCCACGAATGAAGCAACTAACTCTCTAGGATCTATAATCACCATCCTTGACTAGTCTACTCATATTTATGCTTTATTACTTATTTTTTTGTGAAATATATGTTTTGTTTACTATTTGGTATCTTTTATAGTGCTTGTCTCAGTTTTCCCCAGTCACATTTTTGTATAGGGGAAGACAGGAAGATGGCCAATTGTAGTGTTCCCAATTTTTTTGGGTCTTATAAGTTTACATTGGCCCCAATTTTGGTTTGCATAACTAGGGTCTATGGCATATGTTATCACCAAAATAGGACCCTGATAGGATGCTAATCAGACTATGTCAGTGTAACTATTTCAAACCAATCATTTAGCTAAGGCTTAGCCTCCTCAGCCTGAGAGAACTCTCTCAAAGGGTTAATGATATTGATTAAAGATATCGATATATGACTAAATCTATGGTTTGTGATTTTATATGTTTATAGGTTGAAAGATCAAGGTTGGCTACCATTGGGCTATGGAGACAAGGTATGTTTCAGTACCACAGCAAGATCAACTGAACATGAAACTCAGGGCATAGAGAGTCTTTATACATCAACAAAACAAAGATACAATGCAAAGAAACACAGTTTATAAATACATGAAAGAAGTTAGAGCATCATTGATGAGTTCTAAGAAACATGTGTTCATACCACTGCAAGTAAGTGAAATAGGAAAGCCATGAGACAATAGGACACTAAAAACGCTCTTTGAATCTTGAGTAGTGAAGCGAAAACATTCAACCTAGCATGGAAGTCAAGGCATTATAGAGTTGAAGTGCAAAAATGGAAATATAAAACAGTGAAACACAATTAGTTTATCTATGAAGAAAGTTAGATCATCATTGATGAGTTCTGAGTATAATAAGTAAACACCACTGCAATGTAAGTATTGGAAGATGTCATCAAAACAAGAACATACAAGAGCCTTTATCATCTCATCCATAGGACAGAGCCTTTATCATCTCATGCATAAAATATTTTACGAAAATGAAGGAGGTTTTTGTAGTCCATACTGTCTAGAACAAAAAATTCTCTTGGTTTTTTAAAAAACTTCTCCAGCTGTTCAGAATCTGTCCTTAAACGACACATGCAAAACAAGAAAAATCTATTCTCTGAAATTAGGGATTCAAAGAAATCTTAGTATCTCCCAACAGATAACACTTATGAAGAAAGTGAGATAGGTTATTGTATCTGGAGAGTTGACGAAGAGAAACCTCCTTCAAAATTCCAAAATACCTTTTCCTATGACCAGAAACAGATCTTGGAAAAGACTGCTAAAACCAGAAGACAAAGCTTGGCTTTCAGCAGTTTCGTAGCGCAATTTTAACCATAAATTTCTCCCATGTCATAACGAATTTGATGAAACGGAAAGATAGTTTTGTAGTTTAGTATGTTAGGAAGAAAAGCCTCTTTCAGTTTTCAATTCTCAGCTGGTCAGGAACCATTCTGGAAGTTGACTAGTAAAAGCAAAAAACAAAGTCTTTTATGTCAAAACAGGAATTTTCAATGGTTTCGTAGCGTGCTACAAAAAATCTAAGCTCAGAATCCATGATTTCATAGCTAATTTCAAAAGTTTTGAAAATTACGTGAGATATGACTTCTAAACACATGGTGAGGCTTCTAGGACATGGAATGAGGCTGTCAAACTTTATTTGGAAAAGAGAATGACACTATTGAGATGAGATGACTCAAAACCTATTATAAGACTCTGACTAGAAACAAGGTGAACTTTCCAAAGGTTAGAAGCAAAAGTTTAGAAACAAAAGTTCATGTAATCTCCTTGGATTTTGATAATAATAGAATAGATATTTAAAAAAGAAATGATAATGTGCAGGGAATAATGTTGTTTAGGAATTAAGCTATGCTTGAAGTAATGTTTCTTGATGTGAAGTGTGTATGGGATGTGGTACACATCCATATTAAAGTATTGTATGATTTCATGGTATTTATGATTGATTTTGTTATGTTTTATATCTAAAAGGGTGTTAAAAATATTAAGGGATTGGATATTTTTAATTACATATAAATTGAATGATTGTTTTAAACAAATAATTAATTGAAAATTAATGATCAACAATCTAATTTTATCCATACATACCTGTAATAAAACAAAAACAATTTAGTGATTAATTAATATAGATTTAGCTTTATCCATGCCTACAATAAATGAAATAAATAAATAAATTCTTTCTTCAAGGATGGGCTTTTTTGGATATAAAGAACGAGAAATATATTTTGCAATATGTTCTAGAAGAGTTTATACAATTTTCGTTATCTTAAAATATTTATATGGAAATTTAAATAAAAATGAGAAATTTCTTTTAACATATATTTTATGGTTTAAAAAAAAAATCATTTTTTTATTTAGAATTTTAAAGTGTAATGTTTAAATGTTAATAAAATAATTTTCAATGATTTGTATTTTACAGATCACATATCACCTCATTCTTAGCATAAGAACTCGATCAATTGATCTAACTCCCGGGGCTTGTTTCCAATGATTTGTATTTATATTCATATTCCTAAAATATCAATACATAAATTATAATAAAAAAAGTATTGTTTCATTTTTACAAATAAAATATGGTTTTTTAAATAAAAAATGACAAAAATAAATTAGCAATATATTGATGAATAATTGTTGTTAAAATTAAGTGTTTTTTATAAGAAAATATGTTCACATTATATTAATATGCGATAAGTTACAAAAAGTACAGCCAAGAATGCATTCTCTACCTCTTAGGGAGGAAACTAGAGATTTGGAGGGGAAGGACTCTGCCCCAAGAAGGAGAAACCAGAGCCTTGAAGTTTTCTAGATTATGTAACTAGATAATTGTTGAGTAAAATCATTATTCTTAGAATTAAAAATACAAAATTGTTGCATGAATGGACAAAAGTGATTCATAAGAAGCCAAAAAATTATGCGTTACAAGCCAAATAGCTTCAGGGCGCTGTGTTTTCCACCTTAGAAAAGCAGGAACATAAGCGACCTATAGAGAGCCCAGGTTGTAGAGGAAAGGCAAACATGAGAGACACCATGACAATGAGAGATAAATTCTGCTGCATTCAAACTGCATAGTTGCTACAGTAGAATTACATTGCACCTAGTATCGACCATGATCTTGTAACATACCAGTGTCCACCGTATTCTCCTCCAAAATAGAGTAGTTGTAAGGGTAGGGGCAAGGAGGAGAAGAGTGAACATCAACCACCAAGGGAATGGGAGATATGGAGGGAGGGGGATGAGCCATAGGAGTACAAGGATATGACAGGTAGGAAGAGAATGGGAGGAGGAAGTAGCAGTGGAAGAGGAGGAGGGAATGTTGGGTGAGAATTCCACACGAAGATCTCTGACTAGTCGCCCGAGAGTGAAACAAAGTGACTTCGGTAAGATATGGGATCTATTATCTAGCTAGATGCTATCATTATTTCGTGGGCATGCTCCTTTACATGACATGTGAGGAGGTTCTTGAGTGCCCAGAGCATTAGGTGACCCATGTGTATTTCAGCTTCCTGCATAACTAGGACCTCCCTACGAATGGAGTTAAGAATTCTACTCTCAAACATAGACGTGATGTTGACATCATTGAAGGTGGTTGGGGGACACCCCTTTCGTCTCCATGTACCGAGGTGCCAATCTCTCCCCATATCCCGATTCATGGTGAGGAGATTGCAAAATAGAATTACATAAACGAAGTCCTAAAGACTACAAAGGAGAATGAAAGAAGGAGACTGCAACCTCGAGAAAGGAATGAATATGGAGGAATGTGATTTCAATGTTGGGATATGGGAGCAGAGGGGTCTTGTAATATGGAAACTACCATGGAGGAGGGGGAGTGAATGCTAGGAGCAACACTTGGTGGGGAGGGTGAAGTATGTCATAGTTGCGATCTGTGAGCCTTAGGCTATTGGGTCATCCAAATATGAGAACTGTTAGAATTAAGTGTTAAATTTCAAATCCTATCACTTACTAATATCATAACGGACATACCTACATACCGAGGAGATATAGTGGTGGTAGGAAAAATTGATCCACTATCACATTCATATAAAACTAACCAATTTTCTAATCATTTTAAGAAAAACAAAAAAAAAATATTAATAAATATTAATAATTGGCACTTATGTTATGATGAAATGGTCAAGAATTTGATTCAATTTTATTAAATCTAAAATTCAAAAAAATATCGCATTAAAAAAAAGAAAAGTAAAGCTCAAAAAATATCGCATTAAAAAAAAGCAAAGTTCAGTTCATATAGTAAAAAGAAAAGATAATAGTTTAAAATGGATAATATTTTTATTAAAATTAAATTTATTACTTTTAAATTAATTAGGAAATAATAAGCGTTAAATAATTTAGATTGATTAGATATCTCTAAAAAAATTAAATTAAATATTTAAAGTTGTTTAAAAGATCAAATAATTTATAAAATAAATTAATTTCTAGATTAGGAAAATTGAAAAAGCAATTTTAAGCACTCATATATATAGATATTAGCATAAAATAATTATTTTTTAGGTAAAACTTAATATGCTAAACATATCTTCAATAAAATAATAACAATAGGAAATAAAAGAAGAAATAAATTGTATAATATTAGTATAAAAAAAATAATCATAAGTTCAATAAAATTTAAATTTTATTAACATTGAAACATAAATAATTAATGATAAATCAATTTTAACAACAAATAAACATCATTAAATTGAAATATGCATTTTTTTAGTTAGATTTTTTAAGATTAAAAGAAATATATTCTTATCACAAATAACTTACAACCAAAATAAATAGGGTGGTACTTATTTCATTATTGAAAATCCAAATTAAAAGGACTATACATGCCTAATATTCTTTTGCATTCATCTAAATTTGATCAATCACGAACGAAATATATAGATTATAGTAATTTGTTTTGAAAATACTAAATGTACGTATAAGGTAATATTTATGGCATTAACAAATATCCAAATAAAAACGAGTATACCCGCCATAATTTAATGTGATTAACGATCACTTGCAATAAAATTTATATAAATTTTGTTCGAGAAACTTACTCTAACAGAGAATGAAGTTTGCTCTTGAAACGAAATAGTGCTTGAGAAAAATCATACCTTCTCTTACATGAACTTGTAGATGAACTTTCAATCATATTCAATCCCCAAAGTGCTCAATACACAGCTCCTTCCTCAATGAGTTCTAATGGCTTTCCAAAATTCTAAGGGGACCTCCAACAAACTTTAGACAAATCATTTGTTGAAACAAGATGCAAGAATCGTGGAAGGTTTAATAACACAAAATTCTGCAAATACTATTCTCGTTATTTATAGCATAAAGTGGTTAGATAGTAGTTATGGAAAGACCAAATTCTAGCAAAGTTTTGCAACTTTAGGTTCCCGCCAGACTCATATGTTCTCATGGGGAGGTTTCTCATACATTAGGCTCCCTAATAACCTCTAATATTAACTACTACTGGTCTTGAATCTACTTAAGATGAATACATGATCGCACAATGGATAGTTCTGGGGCAAGAGTAAACTCAAAACTACCTCTGAGTTCGAATGAGGAGAAGAGACTCCTTCTCCTTTATTTGTAGAGACTTGAGGTAGAATGAGGCATCTCCTCATGCTTTGATAGATTGACAGGGTATGTGAGAATCGTCCTTAAAGGAGATATTCTAGATCATGCTTTCCATAGAATTTATGATATGTGGGTCGATCCGCACCAAAAGTCAGAGATGTCCTCCAAGTCTCAAATATTTTTCCAAAAGAAGTGACACCAAATTTTGTACAATGAATGGTTTTCATATCAAAGCCCACAAAAAAAAATTATTGTACACTATGGATGCCATTTCGAGAAGCATTTCGAGAAGCCCAGAGAATGAGATCTTATTTTACAAAGTGTAGATTTTAAATTTCCAAATCCCACGAAAAATTAGTACATTAATCATCAAACATTGTTGACCCATGGTAACAAGATCCAATGTCCCAAGCTTTAGTATATATTATCCTTAAAATCATAGGAAGAATGACATGATACCTCATTTTTCTCTTGATAAGCTATTGGTGATGGAATGCAATTTAACTTTGTAATATAGTTTCATCAGTGAAGATATTTGTATATTTGTACTCCTTGAATATCCTATGATATAGTTCCCTTGTAGATTAAGAGGATACAAGGCACCCCCATTTATTCGAAGTGACTTCACCATTTTTTTAGCCATCCTAGTTTATGTCCCATTTGGTTTGCATACATTGCTCCAAATTTTAATAAGAAATAATATTCTTTCTCTTCATCGCTGGGACATAGGAAGTCCCACCACAACTTTGTATAACCTTTAAAATCATAAACAAATCCACGAAAAATAATATATGGATTCCTTTCAGGCCAATTCATTTTCTATTCTGTATCGCTTGGACTGTTTCGAGTAAAATATTTGTGGTAAATATTTTCGCTAACATTTTCGTGTCTCCATTATTTAGTAATTTCCAAGAAGTTCTTAGTTAGGTCATATTTTCTTAAATTTGCACGGTCGCATGAATTTTCATGGACCAAATCCTTTTCCATTCAGTATCGCTTGGACTGTTTAGAGTAAAATATTTGTCATAAATCTTTCCACTAACATTTTCGTGTCTCCATTATTTAGTAATTTCTAATAAGTTCTTAGTCAGGGCATATTTTCATAAATTTGCATGTTCACATGAACTTTCATGGAGCATTAAGGGTATTCATCTTCTTGGTCATAGTGAATATCTCTATTCTAGAACTATATATTGAATATCATTACGAGACTGCAACTTGGTATCGGAAACTTGAGTATGTGGAAGTTTCCATGTAAATTCCCATTCATTGCAATATTGGTCCCATGATTTCTTTTCAGGAACTTCTGTGCAAATTTCATCATTCTCCTTCCATTCTATCATTATTACAATACAATGAACTTGTTATTGTAAATTTTCTCTACTCATGAAGTATGGGATGCAGTGTTCACTGCCCTTTATATGCCTAATATAAAAAAAAAACTAGAAAACAAGTCCCACCATCTAGAAAAATTTTCTTCACCTAACTTTTTAATTTCTTTGGTGAGAACATTTTTCATGGAAGAAGCATGAGTGCTTAACACAAATATCTTATTTATCAGGTGAATTTCAAATTTGTCTACTACATTCTAGGTGGCTTAAAATTCTTTTTCAATATTGGAATAATTCCTTTCTGTATCATACAACTTCGCTCTCTATATAATTTATGATAATATAGCTTTGTCTCCCCAATCCATCAAGAAGTTATTCTTAGTCACTATCTCACTCAACATCTAACATGATAATCTCCATAATCACATTTTGAGAAATTAAAGTTTCCACGTTTTCAATTTTTTGAAAGATTGCATATTGTCTCTCCAACCCACCCGATTGTCCTTCTCACTCACTGTATAACCTGATAGTACCCTTTACTACGTTCTGAGTAATTCAAAATTCCAGGTTTCCAATGCATCAAAAAATAAATGATTTGGTATCTAAAGCATACAGTCAATACTTATATATTTTGTTTTATTGTTGACCATGAAAAAAAAATTATTCAGCAATTCCATTTATTATATGAAGAAATATTTAGCATTCCATTTAATACAAGATTGTTGAATCATGAATGGAAAAATGAAGAAGGATCCTCTTCCATGCACAAAACATCATGCAAAAGAGGTAAGGAAAATTAAAGAAAATGTCAGACACCTACCCATCATTTATGTTGTAGAGGAATCATTTCCTAAAATTTTAAAATTTGACACTAGTGAGCTTGGATGGGGAAGAGTAACCAAACAGATGAAATACTCATATAGTGGTCCAATTTAAACAAGTGATGGATTAAATGAAAAGTTAGTTAATTGGATATACATTAGTTTCTTACATGACAATCACATACATACGCAGGTTTACTTCGTTATAGTCGCGTATAGAAATATGAATTAGAAAAGAAAATTTTAAGTGATTTTTTAATATATCAGTTCACCCCACCATTCAGTATTTTTCCCGACAATTTGTATTAGAGAAGGTCCTTCAAAAGAAGATTGATCGCTTGAATGAGATCAATGAAGGTAATGGGAAGGAAGAACATAGCTTGATGGAGGGATTCAAAAAACTGTGACAGTGATATATCAGATGCAATAATAGTTACACATGCTAGCAGATATTCAGATTTGGGAGCACCACATTTTCTATTGATCAACAATGAAGAAGACAGTAATAATGAATTATCAGGTATGTCGTTTTTGTTCTAATTGTGTTCCATTTCATTGTCTATGCAAGAATGATAGTGGTGATGATAGTGAAATCACTAAACTTGCACTCATCGGCAAAAGTGAAAGTAATAATTCTAAAGAGAAAACAAATTCAAAAATGTTGTCGCTAGAAGTAGAAGATCAAGGAAACTTAGAAACAATGGAGAACAAAGGAATACCTATGCTAAGTAATCATAATTATCACCAACGAAAATAAAATATTAAGTCTAATTTAATGAATGGTGGCATTTGGTATTTAGTATGCAATGGATAAACAAAAATTCCCCCATCAGATAAGGAAGTGCAAAATAACAATAAGAAATTGAGTGACATCATCAATAGCATAAATGATTCAAAATTAAATAGGGTCATGCATTACAAAACTACAAAGAAAGTATGGGATAATCTACAAGGAATCCATGAAGAAAACCCTAAGGAAGGTTGCTCATCACGAGATCTACCAAGTAATCATATCCATAACAATCTGTCAAAAAATGAACATCATAACAAAGAAACCTTTATTATGTCATATGGAGTGGGTGACTCAGAAGAAGATAGGTTAGAAGAAATTTTTTATCTCAGAACAAAACTTGATCTTTCTTTGGAAAACATTGTTAATGTTAAAGATAAATTGCAGGCATATGATAACAAGGATCATATTAAATCAGTAAATGTTGTTGTGGAATATAAATAATATTGTCAAGGTCTTGAAGACGAGATCATCTCTCTAGGAGAGAATCTTGAAAAATAAGATAAGAGGAATGAATAACTACTTCAAGCATCTGAAGAACATGAAAATAGGTTGAAAGAGTAGATTTTCAAATGAAAGGAGCAAGTGGAAGAAGGAAGAAGGGTTGAAGAAGAAAAGTAAAATAAATATCAAAGAATGGAGGTTGATGTAAACATTCTAAAAGGTAAATTAGAAGAAAAATATAAATATTTGATATTTCAAGATAGTACTAAGATTTCGGATAATATTCTTAGTAGTAAAAGGTCTCTCGCCGTGAAGTCTAGTCTTAGTTTTCATGAAATTGTTGAAGGAGAGTCTAGTTAACAAGGTGATGCAAGGAATTTAAAGGGTAACAATGTAAAACCTAAAATTCTCAAGAAAGAGATAATAAGTCAACCTGATCAATAACCAAGGAAAGTGAATCTTAAAAAAAAATTAGTCCTCACTATAGAAATGTTTATTGATTATCTCCTCTCATCAATAATGTTGGATGTTTAATATGTCATAATTATGGACACATTGTGTCCAATTACAAAAGTACACTATTTCAATCACTAGAAAATAATTGATTCACAGAAATATCATTAGCTTCCAGGTACTCAGTCTTTAACAGATATTATTTTTCTTATAGTATATTTGTTCACAAATATATTGATTGCAATAGAAGGAATACGAAACATAAATATTATGATTACTCTTCTCATATAAGATGTTATACTTGTAAAAAGTTTCAATGCGTAGTAAAAGAATCTGAGAACAAGTCTATGGATTGCCTCAGACAACATGGAAATCAATCGGATTAAAATATTGATGTCAAGAAACCCGAAACATATGGATCCACCAAAATTTCTCACAATAATTATAAAGAAGAAGAAAAATAAAGTATTATCATGCTCTCTGCTCATTTGAAGAAGAAGATGAATGGTACATAGAAAATCGATGCTCTCATCAGATAACTAGAAATAAGGGTAAGATAGACTATCTCATGAAAAACGTACATGGCAAGGTTATTCTTAGAAATAATGCTCGAGCAAAAGTTCTGGGAAAAGGTAGAGGCAAAATTAATGAACATAAAGGAGCATATGATACTCTATTAGTTCAAGTGCTAATGCCAAATATTTTGTGTAGGTCAAATAGGGAGTACACCAAGTATATTTATGTTTGCATCAAACAAGTACAAGGTTATGAATGAAGAAGTAGAAAGGTCATAGCCATAGGATACAAAAATCTAGACAAATTATACGTATTTAAAGAATTGAATTCTACCAGAAATGAGGAGTATTTAGACTCAGAGTAAAATAATATCATCTCTACTGTAGTATATTATTCTTAAAAGAATACTTTTCATAGTCACTACAGAAGAGATGTGAGGTACATGAGCTCATGAGGAGTAAAATATGATTATTTTGTCCTTACTATTAGTGATGTATGATCTCACGGGGAGCAATACATATATTTATGATGATTTTCATGGTTGTTTTAATATTCATGATTAGTAATAGTACATATGATGTAGTAATAGTGAAAATGTATAATACAACCTTAGGGTGACTTGTGGTTATCAAAATTCAACATTTTTATTTTTGTACATGGATCCTATGAAGGACAATGATGTATATACATGAGTTCATATCGAGAAAGTCATGTATGTTTCTTTATGATTAGGAAATTGTAGAACTATCCAAGGGATAAGTTATGGTATGATTCAGTTAGTTATTATTTAGCTTTCTGGCTCTGACTTTGGTTGGTTATAGTGAGTGGATTCTACATAGAAATGGTATTGGCTTATAATGGTTTATGAGAAGTTATGGTGTGATTCAGTTAGTTATTATTTGGCTTTCTAGTTCTGAGATTGGTTGGTTACAGTGAGTGGATGCTACTTAGAAATGGTATTGGCTTATAATGGTCTATGGGTTACTGCAATATGAGATGTATTTATTGATTGGTGAAGTTTCTTTGATGACCTTAGTGATGTGATGATACCTGACAATTAACAATTAGAAGAGGTTCAAGGGGAGCATTTTCTATGCTTCTCATAATGCATTGTTGGCATTATAATTGCTTGAGAATTTCTTGTTACATAATGATTCTAATATTAGTAATTTTGTTGAAGATACTCATGTTGCTCAAGTTTTGAATAATGACTATATGATCTGTCATGCTATGTTGCTATCATGGGCTTCCTATGATGAAATCGTGACTTGAGGCACATAGTTTTTATGATATTATTGATCATATTTATGATGATAAAATATTCTTTTGATGATGCATATGATACATATGTTATGTTTCTTTCATGTTGACCTTCATAAGTTCAAAGAGATAAACAAACCTTCATTTTACAACCTCATTATTTGATGATGATGAGTATAACACACTAATTTTATGTTTTCGTCATTATGCATTCAAAGATCTAGAAGTTGCATATGGTACATTTATGGATGATGATGTCTATAGTCCTTGGGTTTCACATGTACATGATATGTCGCACATGGTATATTTTTTTAGTATTGTTGCTCCTAATGGTATCAAGGGGAGGGGTTACTAAAAAGGTTTGATAAATGATGGTGAGATCATGGTTTTCTATTAATAAATTTCCCCATTGATGAGAAGCTAGATTGATACTACTCTCTCTATGTCATGGGATATCATTGATGGGTGAATTACAAATAAGGATCTTATAGATGATTACCTAAGTTACATGTTGATGTAGTGGTATTGGTGTGATAGTTCTTCTTGCATGAAGACAAGGGGCCAAGAGAATGATGTTACTGTAGGTTTTCATGAAGATGTGGTTATTAATATACTACTTCTACATCTGCTAAATGATACTTTGAGACTTGACATATGTAGTCACATATTGATGATTTTGAGGAATGGTGTTACTTTCCCCGATTGTGATATGCCTGGTTCTCACATAAGTTTATTGATGCATGAAAGGACATGTTGCTATGCTAAAAAATATCCATATGCTTTGATGAACATGGATTGTGGCTCTTCCTACTACGGGAAAGAGCAAGTTGACCTTGATGAGGTCAAGAGAATGAGTTGATAGCATATCTCTATGAACAATCTGATGTGGTTAATGATGCATACTTGGTCACATGTTGATGATATTAAGGCTACATTGTCTTATATTTCAAATAGATGATGAAAATGTCCATGTTGCTATCGAGAGATGCTTATGGTGCAGGTCCTATATGGCGTATGATGATCGTTGATTACTATCATGGTCTTATTGACGTATTTGGACTTGGTTATAAATTCCATGAAAAGGTCATATAAAGACCTCTTTTATAAATCATTGTAAAATTTAGTCATGTATGCACTATTATGGTCAAGTTATGTAATCCCATCATTTTGGGCATATGATATAATGTTGAGTCAAATATGTAACCCCATTGTGTTGGGTAATCAATGTAAACATGAGCCATTGGTGATATCAAAGTTCATGTATGGCTGAGTGATAGGTTCATGTAATTCTTTGTGTATCTTTAGAAAATTCAACATGTGCTCAGGGTGAGCATGGTTAGTATTTAGTGTTCATACTTAGTAAGTTAGATATACAAAGGGAAAGAAGCCTTCATTCAACAATGGTCGGCCATTTAACTTTGATGTCAAAGGGGGAGAGAATCTTCGTGTTTGGAGAATTCTTCGTCACATGGTATATCTACAGATGTGTTACAGGTATCCACAAGTGGTTGTGACCAAACACCAAAGTGGTTTCCATCAAGTCCAATGGGGGAGATTGTTGGAATTATCACAAATATATTGTTGTTGATGACAACCTACTTAATAAGTATGTCAACATAATAATAGCATGATAAGTATTCAAGACAATATAGATATGACAAAAATCTTGGGCAAAGTAGTATCAGTTCAAAGATAGAGGAATAATAAAGATGATGTTTTAAGCAATATATTTGGGTCCTATGAACAAAGATCGCATATATATGTGGGTATGTGGAAGAAAAGTCATGTACAAATTATACACCCTGTTATTCTAAATAGTAATTACTGTGGAAGCAAATATTTAATCCCATCAAAGAATATCATTAACATAACTAAGGGTTTGAACCATGGTATTAGCCAAGGCCTAAGCTATATAAGAAGATGGAGATCAAAATGTTTTTGTATGTGCATGATTTGGGTTATTGATGAATTATTTGATCTAAAATAAGGTACCACGGAATGTGATCATGGATCATATCTTATAGATCTGAAATAAGGTACAAATTCAATAATCTAAATATGGGTCTACAGATGTATGATGATGATGTCATGATGTGTGTATTTTATAGTGTATGATGAGATTTGGTTTTGTTTGATTTTTTGTGTAGTGAAGGTATGATTCAACAGTTACATATTTGTATGCGTGTATTCTTAAGAAAGATCTCATACATGCATGGATATTCTTTTCGGTAGTCTTGTATCAATTATTTAGTATGGAGAGATATGTATGCGGGTCTGCTTATTAAAAGGCTACACAGAAGTGTCTTATAAGGGTCACGTACATATGTCAAGGTTTTGTTGTATATGATTTCTAATAAGTCTTGTTGTGTTTGTTGTTGTCTATCGATGAAGTATTTCATGATTATTTGTTTTTGACAGTATTGGTTGAGGTTGAATTTATTATGTTGAATATTAATGATGCTTCTATGAGATGATCTATGCTTCCTTCAGAGATTTGTGATAAGGTCAGTATGTGTTTCAGTGATTGATTTCATTAGTACAATGATTTAGTTTCAGGGTTCATTATTTTGAGATAGGTACATGGGTAATCTGAAGAGAAAGAATGTATATGCGTAGGTATGTCTCATAATAGTATCCTATATGACATGATTAATGAGGGTTTGTAGTGACAAGATATAATTTATGTGATGAAAAAAAAGTGGTCTGACATTCTGATGAAGAGTATTTAGTGATTTGAGATGATCAATTTTCTTTGGTTTTTTAAGATTTAGTAATTAGTTTTTCCAATGATTTGATTATCAAGTAGGTTAAGTGATTTGATATAATGATTATTCCAATTTTAAATTTGATATTCAACTTAAATGATGGTAGTGGGTTGAGTCTAAAATTTGATTAATGGTGGACTAGAGGCTGTGATGTTTTGAGTTAGGTGGACCTAGTATGAAAATTATGAAACATGGTCCATGGAATTGCTAAGGGTTGGAGCCTTCATTAAGAGAGTAAACTTTTCCTTCTAGTGGTATCTGGTAAATAAGATGAGGGGGTAGGAGTTCCCTTCTGGTGGGTGTCAATTACTGAGATAAGGGTGTTGGAGATCCCTTCCACTAGCTGATGGAAAATGAGAGAAGGTTGTAGCCTTTTGCAGGTGGGTGACTGTGTGATGGTATGTGTCTATGTCAGTAGAATATTCTAAGATGTTTTTCATTATAATAAAAGATAAATACCGAGATGACAACAACGGTGGTCTTCTCCCACTTTAGGTTTCCACCTAAAAGTATTGGTGTTCATATGTGTTGATGTGTTTCTTATGTGTGATGGTTTATTATGTTCTTACTGTGCATGGATTTTGTTCAATTAATGCCTAATAAAACACTAATACGCTAGTTTAAGTTGAACATATGATGAATTAGTTGAAATGTTAGTTAGTTGCATATACACTAGTTATCTAACAAACAGTCATGTACATATGTAGGTTTACTTCTTTGTAGTCGCGTACAAAAGCCTGAATTAGAAAAGAAAAGTTTAAGTGGGTTTTTGAATACTAATTCACCCTCTACTCTCAGTATTTTTCCCAACTACTATCGTTTCCTTATGTACGGTGGAGTTCCTCCTATATGAATACATGTTAATTGTATTAACGTTCCAGTAAAGAATGAGACAGATAATAACCCTGGCGCAACAAAAATAATGGCACAGTTAACAATATACCGTGTAGGTTTTAACTCCGTATAGAAATTACCTACATATGAATTCTAAAACACATAAAATAAACAATGCGAGAGCATAACACATAAAACACATATACACAGAGATTTTCCCCTGGATCCCAAAACCAAGACTACCAGCTTGATTTTACATTATGTTCCTTTCAGTGTTATAATACATATTTATACATTCCAAAACCTACAATACCATGGAACAAAATCCATTGCATCCAAAAACATGAAGCGAAAACCATCGCATCCAAAAACATGTGCCAAAATCATGCATGAAACCATAGGTGGTTCCACCCAACATAACATAGGTTCCAAAACCAAAATTCTCCAGGGCACTACCCCAAACCCCATAGAGTGGGGTTACCTGCACCCCTCAAATCCCCTGTGACCCCCCCCCCCCCCCCCCGACCACTAGGAAATCGACACAGCGAAGAGGGGGCTTTGCCCCCACTCTAACCCCCTGGTTATCTACGTGGGCTAGTCATGGAAAGAATATAACACAACGCAACATTCTCCCACTTGTTGTTTTCTTTCCACAAGGGGCCACAAGAGAGCTTAATCATTTATCCATCCCTGCAACAGCCACTGTTTCTCTACACCAAGAGAATTTCTTAGACCTCACAATTTTTGTCATTGCATCTACAATATTCTTCAAAGTGTCCACCTTTACTAGCAACACCTTTTTGTCTTCTATCATATCCCTCACAAAGTGATGCTGAACATCAATGTGCTTTGTCTTTGAATGATATGCACGATTATTTGCTAAGAAAATTGCACTTTGGTTGTCATAATCTATCCTTATAGCTCCCTGTACTAACCCCATACTTCAACACAATCTTCGCAACCAAACTGCTTCCTTGCTTGAATTAGTGGTTGCCATGTATTATGCCTCTGTAGTTTATACTGTCACTACAAACTGTTTCTTACTCATCCAACTCATTGCACCTCCAAATAGGTTAAACACATACCCACTTGTAGATCTTCTTTGATCAAGATCTCTAGCCCAGTCTGCATCAACAAAGCCATGAATACAAAACATTCTATCCAATCTTGGTCTTCCTTGGTAGCACAAACCATAATCACTAGTGCCGTGCAAATACCTGAAAACCCACTTCATTACTACCCAATGCTCCTTTTTGGGTTTTGACATAAACATTCTCAATACTCTCACTCCATGTGCAATGTCTACTCTAGTACACACCATTGTATACATCAAGCTACGGACCGCACTTGCATATGGAACATGGGACATGTCCTCTTCCTCCTCTTGTGTCTTCAGACACTGTTCAGCAGATAACATTACACCTACACGAATAGTAACCTTCACTGGCTTATTATCCTGCATATTAAATCTTTGCAATATTGTCTTGACATACTTCCTCTGGTTTAACTAGAGCTTGCTCTTTGCCCAATATCTTTTAATTTCCATGCCCAAAATATGGTTTACAGTGTTGGAAATAATACTGAGAGGGGAGGTGAATCAGTATTATCAAGTCAAATATTCCTTTTTCAAAAATAATTTGTATACGCTACTTCAATTAGTTAAACCCGTGTATATACGCAACTGTGCAGAAAGAAACCCGCGTATATAAAGCAAACTTTTAATTTACTTTATCTTTCTGATGATGATTGTTAATCTATGATGCAAAATAAAATAACTAGTAACGAGAGATAGTAGAACAGAGCATAAAGACAATCACACACAAGAACACAAGATATAAGGTGGAAATCTAATGTGGGTGAAAACCACCTGCTGCAATCCATCTCTGTCTTCCTTTAATTAGAATCTTCTTTTACAATGTACTCATGCAGTCCTTTACCAGTACGTAGGATGCAACCGACAGAGAGCTACAACGCTCTCTCATTTTCCAGCTTCTCCTGGAAGGGAGCTACAACCCGCTTTAGCTCTTGTACTAGCCAAGATACTAGTACATAGGTGCTGGCCTACAGAAGGCTACAACCTTCTCTTTCTTCCAGGGACCACGTTTCATAAATTTTCAGACTGGATCCATGAACATCAATCAATCATTAAGAATTTGTCCATCAGCCAATCACCTTTCACCAATTAGATCTGAATCAAGTAGATATCTCTCTAACAGCTGTACCCAAAACACAGTCCCAGAAACCACACACCAAAACAGAACCCAGAACACATCAGCAATGAACAGAAGCAACAAGATCACAGTTTAAAACATATGCGCTACTTTATCAGCCTGAAACATGCGTGTATACGCTTCTGCATATGAAGCAACCTGCGTATACGCGTTCTAACTTCACCGAACCAATGTGTATATGTGTCTTTGCTTCACTGAACCTACGTACAGATCTATAAAGGATAAGTCACTCTTTCAGATATTCAATCACTAATTAACCCAGATTATCAAACTTATAGATCAAGCAAGCACCACATCTAGTAGATCAAAATCATACAAAGATACTATCATTCAAGCTTAAAGATTATGACCCATGAATAGAACTTATCCTTCCTTTTGTGCTAAGGTTCCTCCTTCATTCAGATCCAGATCTACATCATAACCCAATTACCAATATACCAGCTCTAGCACTTTACCATATCTTCAATAATAATCCAGATGATTCTTTGCCACATGATCTCCTTCCTCTTTTATAGTCTTAGGCCTTCCTAAATACCATGGTCCAAAACCATAACATTTCAATACCATGAACCCAAAACTAGGGATCAACACTTTTGACGAGATGTCATGGTCCAAAACATAGGTTCAATTCCCAAGAACTAACTATCATGGACCAAAAGTATGATCCCCAACATATACGTGGTTTTTGTAATGTATAACCCGCGTGTATACACGTCTTTGTCTCGATGAACCTGCGTATATGCCTTTTTCTTCTTTCTGAGTGCCTGAATTGAGATCTATTACCAATGAGAGTTGCCATCAAGGAAAACACCTGTGTCATAGCTCCAAACCCCTTTGGACTTGATGGCAACACCATCCTCAAGATCATTCTCCCCCTTTGATATCAAGGGCAAAGGGTTTTTCTCCCCCTGAGTACATGCTGAAATCTTTGTCATGCTTGTGCTGACCATGCTTCCCCTAACTGTAGGCAAGATCTGCAAAAAGATGTTCTTCAAGAAGAACCAAGACTTATGCATCATAAAAGACCTTCGTATCACCAAAAGACTCAATACATACATCCATGACCCAACCAAGTGGGGATCATCCACCCAACCAAGTGTGAATACATCAGAAATTTACATATGATGACCAAATACATTACATATTCATCCCAGGCATAGTGGGGAAACCAATATAGGTCGTTACATGACCTTGACACCATATAAGAAAAAGATACATGACATAGAGACGAAATATTTCAAACAAGACTTATGGAAGTCACCAACAACTGATAGCAGCAGCAATTGTCAATCACCATTCAGATCAGCAACAAATATTTCCTTCTGTTCTCCCTCTGCCTTTGTTCTACCTGAAATCAACAACAGCTAAGAACCAAAAGCTTCTAAGATAATGCCAATAATACATTATTAGAAGATTATCTGCTCCCCCTGAACCTGTGCCGGATGGTCTCTGTCAGACCCATATCAGACAAATTTCAAACAGACCCTGTTACTTCTGATATCCATCAATCCTCCATATACGCAACTTACTGCCTACCAACCGGCGTATGTACGCGGATCCTCCTCATGCAACACGCGTACACCCATTTTTCTCTGAAACTGACAAGATTTAACAGCAAGATGATACATCAAATACTCCTAGCTTCTGTCTGAGATATTCAAAAGTTTCCATGGGCAGTGGTTTGGTGAGAATATCAGCCACTTGTTCCTTAGAAGGAACATATTCCAATTTTACCTTTTGTTCCAACACTTGTTCACGGAGAAAGTGATACTTGATCGGTATGTGCTTGGTCTTTGAATGCATGACTGGATTTTTTGAAATGCTGATTACACTTGTATTATCACATAAGATGGAGATAGGTGGTGTAGAAGTGATTTGAAAATCCTGCAAGGTCTGCATCATCCAAAGGAGTTGAGTGCAGCAAGATGCAGCTGCCACATATTCCGCTTCAGCTGTAGATAAGGCAATCGAACTC